>CAEFZP010000863.1:0-11597 GCA_903064625.1 Mallotus villosus
AGAATGCAGAGGGAACTGAGGGGAGAGGATAGCAGCTAGTGCTGCTTGCTCGATGGTCTGCATCCGTCGATGGTCTGATCTGATGATGGGAACTCACTCACGAGGCGGCTGACGGGAGAGAGTGGGAACTCTGCAAGTAGGAGGTTCAGACATGGATTGAGAGCAGCGGCTGCAGCAATGCATATCCTCTTGTGACCCCGTTTACATTAGCAAGCCTCGGTTGTGACTGCTGAAACATATTAAAGTCCACTCAGAGCTGGTGTGTGGTGTGGTGTGGGTGTGTGGTGTGGGGGTGTGGTGGTTTGTGCTACTTTGTTGGATACGTGTTTCGCGTAGCAGTGCTTCTGGTGGCACAGGGGGCAGGGCCCCGACTGAGGTAAAGTGCCGCTGGAGCTAGTACCGTCGCCTTCTACCGCGCGGCTAAGAGCTAGGACAGGACACACAGAAGGCGGACGCCGGCCCCGACGGGCAGGGAACAAGAGCAGGAAGCGCACCGACAGACAGCAGGCAACCAGGAACCCGACAGGCCGGGCCGCAGACAGACCACCATCAGGCAGGATCACAACAGTATCCTTAGTTCGCTCACACAAGACAGGAGGACCATCCACTGATTTAGTCCGACATGTCCCGAGGCTACAGTTTCTTGTTATTCCCACATCACTTTTTGCGTTTGAACCAGACATGGACCAGGGACAGACAGAAGGGACAGGAACCCAGAAGACAGGCGGCTCTTTTTTTTGTCTTCCTTCTCAGCGTACTCCTGCTCATATTGCTCGAAGGTGTTTGCTGAGACCTTCCGCAGCTGGTAGTTTGGCTTAGTCCTCTATCCCCGACTTCATCCGTTTTGTTTCGACTTTCCCTCTCCGCCGCTTTGTGGACTCGGGGACGTCACTTTCACCAGGACACAGCAGACAGGACATAAGAAGACAGGCCGGGGAACACAGGATAAGAAGACAGGGCAGGCACCACAGGTGTCCAGTACAAGGGTTCGTCACTTCCTCCCTCCTCCCCACTCCCCCCGCCGCACCCCACTTTTCCGACGATTCCAACCCCCCCCTAGTTTTCCCCCCCCCCACCCCCGCTAAATCCACCGCTCTCTCTAATTATGGCCAAGGGCCCGCACACCCCCTCCCCAGGACTCGTCTATAACACACCATACTCTACACCCTCCCCGACACCCCACAAACACAGACAAGAAAGAAAGAAAGAAAAGAACCACGACAGACGACACAGACAGACAGCACACAGACAGACAGGCAGGAACACAGCCAGACAGCAGGCAGGAACACAGACAGACAGGCAGGCACAGACAGACAGCAGGACACAGACCGACAGGCAGGAACACAGACGACAGACAGGCAGGAACACAGACAGACAGGCATCCAGTCCACCAAGCTGTGCTAAATCCCACAACCTCAGAAGTCTTCTCTGCTCTGTGAGACTGCCTCTCACTAGCGTGCCCCCGCCCCCTCAGACCGGGCCTGTAGAGAACGTGTAAAGGGTAAACCTCTAAACCTGCGTGCGATGCAGAGCAGTACGATGAACCAGTGAGGTCATGTGACTCCAGGCTAGCTAGTCTGGGCTCCGTGTTCAGGTCTGACGTCTGTTGGGGGGGTGGTATCAGGTCTCTGGTCTTGGTGACTGGCTGAGTCTGTGTGAGGTAGACCACCTAAGCAGCATAATTGGCTCTTAAGCGGAGGCTGAATACAGCTCCCAGCCAATGGAAGGATACAGCTCTCGAATGACTCGCTGTCATTGTAGTTGTAGCCCACCCACAAACATGCCACTGTCAGTGAAAAATAGGAATGGAGTAAAACCCTCAAATATCTCAGCATAGTTTACAAGGTAGTGAATACTACTGTAACGTATAAGGTGCTGGCTGGGTATGTAGGTAGGTAGGGGGGGTGGATAGTTAGTTAGGTAAATAGATGGTAAGTAAAGATGGAGATCTGCCAGATAAACTTGTCTGGAGCTCAGAGCTGTTCTCTAGAGTTGTGTTCACTTAAACACTCCATCGTGGTTAGCTCTGCTCACTGACCTGTGATGCTCAGAGAGTGAGGCTCGCGCGCTAGCGGTTAGCGCTGCGTGGAAGTACGCCGCTGGTGAGATGGAGACGAACAGCCACTGCTCTACTTTCAGAGAGCGTCAGGGGAGCGCTGGCCGTCGCGTGTGCCGTCGTTCTCCCGCATCGTCTCTCGCCTGTTCAGCTTTGTTGCGGTTGCTAGAGTCTATATGAACATTCCTCCTGTTGAACGAGCGGAATGTCATTGATGAATTGTGAAACCAAGCTAACAGAGGCTCTCGGCCGTGAAGAGGATTGTTTTCTGAAACTTCTGTAAGTAGGATTCCTCTTTGTTATAAAGTGGAGTGTCTGTGTGACAGCTCTCCTGAGGCCAAGTCTGAACCTGTCTCTGTCTGTGACAGCTCTCCTGAGGCCAGTCTGAACCTGTCCTCGCTTCTCTTATCACACACTCTTCACTCTCCTCCTTGATGACATAGATGCAATTCCAGAACTCCTTTGAGGGGCCCCTCACCATGATCGCTCACGACCCCGGTTTGGTTTGTCTGTTCTCCCGCGGAACCCCCGCCGACAGAAGTGTGGTGTGGGTGTGTGTGTGTGTGTGTGTGTGTGTGTTGTGTGTTTTCTTGGCCCCGGCCCCCCCTTTGGCTTGTGGCGAACCTGTTGGTTGTCTGACGCTCCACCCTGCTCCCCCCCCCCCCGCAGAATCCAGTACAACTACCTCTTGCTTTCGCTGCCCCTACCCACCAGGCAGTCCCCAGATTAGAATGGCGCCGTGCGGGCGAGCCCACCCCACCCCACCCCCACCACGCCACCACGACACCACCGACACCACACACAAACTTTCACCCCCCGGTCGCATTGTGTGTTTCATCCCGACAGGATACGGTGTCACTTCCTGGGCCCCGGGACTGTACTTTCCTGTTGCCCGCCACACCCACGGGACACACCCCCCCCCCGCAATCACTACCCTAGCACTTCCGGGACCAACAACGTTTCACTGCCAGAACACCCGCCACTCCCCCCCGGTCACAAGGATGACCGGGCGGTGTTCACGGCCCTTCCACCACCTCACCGTCTATAACCACAAAAAGAAAAACCCCCCACCACCAACCAACACATCCATCCATAAGTAACAAACAAGACTAACACAACCAACCACCCCACCCACCCCCAATACACACCACCCCACACCCCGAGACCCCCCCCAAAAACCCAAACCATACAACAAAAAACCAAAATCACCCATCCCCCATCAGTGTTACACGAAAGCAAGCCAAACAGCATGGAGAGGCGGGTGGGGTAGGGTACACATATCGATGTGGGTCTTTTTACTTCACCAAAGTTGTAGTCTGTGGCATCTGCTGGACTCTGGCCTGACCTCTTGCTGAACCCTCCTGCCTTGCCGACCTCTCCCTCTGACCCTCTTGCCTGACCCATCCTGACGACCTCCTTAGCCTAACCTCATAAGCGCTTCCCTCCAGTTACGTGGGTTTGTTGGCTGATGAACTTGGGACAGACATGGTTCTGGGTTCCTGTGGCCTGCTCAGGAAGGAAGATGACTTGTATGTAAAACGCGCGTGAGGCGTGCGTCTATGTGTGTCACTGGCTGTGATTATGTTCCGGGTTTGTCAGCTGCTCGCATTTCTGAGTTAGACTGACGGAACAGTCTGGAATACCTGATTACAGACTTTGTCTGTTTCGCAGAGGAATGAGCACACACCACAATGGTATGGCTATTATACGCAAAACAAAACAAAATAATAAACAAAAACAAAAAGAAACAAAAAAAAAACAAAGAAAAAAAAACAAAAAAAAACAAAAAAAAAAACACAAAACAAAAAAAAACAAAGAAAAAAAAAAAAAAAAGAAAAAAAGACGCGGGGGGAGGAAAGGAGCAAGGGGAAAGGCATGGAGGAGAAAAGCGGGGGAGGGGGCGCGCGAGGGCAGGGCAGAGCGAGAGAGAGAGACGCGAAGAGAGCGCGAGGAGAGGGCGGGCGCGGAGAGAGAGAGGCGAGAGAGAGAGATCGAGAGAAGGAGCGAGAGGAGAGAGAGACGAGAGAGAGAGGGAGGGAGAGAGAGAAGAGAGAGCGAGAGGGAGGGACGGGAGAGAGAGAGGGCAGAGAGAGAGCATCTATCTGTGTCTTTTATGTCTGTCTGTTGTCTGTATGTCTGTCTGTCTGCTGCTGTCTCTTCTAGCCTGTCTCGTCGTGGAGCGGGAGGTCTGTCTTGTATCGGCTTGGAGTAATTGAAGCCTATAAGCAGGTCTTGTGTGTAATAGTCTAGTCAGTCGGGGATGTTATCAAAGACCCCTCCTGTTACTTCTAGGTCGGGAGGGTAAGCTTGCACAGGCCCAGGACAGAGGGGGGCCCCCTCTGTTTCCTGCCCCTCTCCCAGGCGAGGAGGGGCACAAGAAGCGGTTCGGCCGGCAAGAGTCGAAAGGTGGGGGGGGCCCAAGCCAATAACATGGGGAGGTGCGGCGGGGGGAGGGGGGACCAGGGACACGGGAAGAAGGGAAAAAAAAAGGGAAGGCTGCTGGTGAGTGATGGGTGCTGAGACAGCCAGCCTCTCAGCAGCCAGCCACTCGGCCCAGCAGCATCAGGAGAGGTGATGACCAGGCTGCAGGGCCGCACGGCGTGTCTGCTGTGTTGTTGGGGCTCCCAGAGCAGTCTGCCTGCCGCGGGCCCTCTGTTTCAGGGGACACCCAGGGGAGCTCTCTGTTCAGGGGACACCCAGGGGAGCTCTCTGTTCAGGGGGACACCCAGGGGAGCTCTCTGTTCAGGGGACACCCAGGGGAGCTCTCTGTTCAGGGGACACCCAGGGGAGCTCTCTGTTCAGGGGACACCCAGGGGAGCTGCTTGGCATCGCCCCAGACATGTTTATTCTCTCCCAGCGACGGACCTTGGACCCAGAGCAGCACAGGCCTGCTAGCACAAGTGTGCCTCCCAGTGTGTTCTGGGAGTTGTAGTCCTTGTGTGTTTTCGGGGAATTGTAGTCCCAGAGTAAGTACTCATGGCATCTTACTGTGCCTCAAGAGAACTTGACTTATTATATATGGCTATAGTCATTTCTTTCCTCGAGCTTTTAATTGAGCGCTCAGTGTTTCTGATTACTAAGCGCTTACAGAATGCTTGATACTATGAAGCCGGGCCACCAGTTTTAGAAAGCTTACATCGTTCATATCTGTTTCAAGACTGCCCTCAAACTCTGAGGCTTTGATGCGGTTGTGTTCTGTAACAGTGAGTGTGTGTGTGTGTGTGTGTGTGTGTGTGTCCTGCACCTTGGTTGCACCTGAAGGCAGGTGAGTCGAGCAGAGCACCAGGGCACCAAAACAACACCGTTACCAGTACAACATCTCCCCAGGGGGCAGGAGGAACAGATCGAACGTACATGAACAGAGGAGAGAGAGAGAGAGAGAGAGAGAGAGAGAGAGAGAGAGAGACGAGAGAGGAGAGAGAGAGGGAGGGAGCGAGAGAGAGAGAGAGAGAGATGAGAGAGACGATGAGCGCGAGCAGAGGGGCTAGCGAGAGCGAGAAGATAGAGAGAGCTCGATAGTAGTCTCTACAAGATGTCTCTCGCTAGCTGTCGACATCTTCAGACGATCGGGCCAACGAGCGATCAATGATTAGAAAGAAGACTATCGAGATACGATAGAGAGAGAGAGATCTCTAGCTCTCATCTGCTCTCTCTCTATCTCTCTATCGCTCTCTCTACTCTCTCTCTCTATCGCTCTCGCTCTCTCTCTTTCCCTCTCTCTTCCTCGCTTCTCCCTCTCTCTCTGGCTCATGTCTCTTCTCGCCCCTGGACAGCTAAAGGCTCTAGGCCCAGTTCTAGGAAGTTAACCTTTCATCCCCTGACACATGACTCAGACCGTAGACCTGAGGTGTGTGAGTGAGACTTGTGTGTATCATTCAGTGATGATTGAGAAGAAACCTTCCCAAATCTACAATAATGCACAAACACACACATCATACACACACACACATCATACACACACATCATACACACACACACAATTCTGAGAGGATGCAAGGAAATGGGAACACAGCATGTGTTTTCTCTCTTCTCACACCACATGCACATCATACACACACACACACATCATACACACACACACACTCCACATTCACACCAGCCTAATCTGACAGTAAATGAGTGACGTTTTAAGGATAAGATGTTAGATGCTGCAGTATGATATGATGTGTGATGATTGTGGAGAACGTCTAAAAAGTGGGTCAGGGCTGCCTCTCTGGCACAAACACAGTTCAGAATCTGAGCACCAGCAGCATTGGGGTTTGATTGAAAGTAAATAGTAACAGTTGGAAGTCCAGTTAGTTTATTTATTAAAAGAGGGAATTATCTCTGATTAATCCCGCTAGCGTTTAGAGTGGCTCTGCCAGATCCTCGGGGGTTTGGGGCTCGACGGGAGACGAGGCTGATGAGATCTGCCTCGTTGGAGGCTCTGCCCCGTTGGAGGCTCTGCCCGTTGGAGGCTCTGCTCGTTGGAGGCTCTGCCTCGTTGGAGGCTCTGCCTCGTTGGAGGCTCTGCCTCGTTGGAGGCTCTGCCGTTGGAGGCTCTGCCTCGTTGGAGGTTCTGCCCTGTTGGAGGCTCTGCAGCGTTGGAGGCTCTGCCCTGTGGAGGCTCTGCAGCGTTGGAGGCTCTGCAGCGTTGGCGGCTCTGCCCCGTTAGAGGCTCTGCCTCGTTGGAGGCTCTGCCTCGTTGGAGGCTCTGCCGTGTGGTGATTACCAAGCTCAAGTGGACGGCTTTGTCGTGATCAGCCTGGGGGAAGACAACATTCTCTCTTTGCCTGATGTTTGGGCAAAGTTCAGGCCATATTTGTAGTTCCTGGCTGTTTGTAGTTCCTGGCTTAGCTGTGTGGTTGAACTGCTTTGTGCTTTCAAACATTATTTGGGGAATTTTCTGCCTCAGGTTTCCTTTTAATTCACCTTTCTATGCAGATTCGTTTTTCAATAACAGGGTTAGACATTCAATTCAACATTATTTGTACAATGATCAGGTGGATCAATTAATGAAGTATGTTTCCCGTGAGCACCAGTGTGGGTCTGGGTGAGTGTACGTCAGCGTGTGAGCTGCTGAGTAATGTAGGCCAATCACTGAGCTGACAGCCAGAGGATAATAGGATCCCAACCCTGTCATAAGGGCTGACTGAGTGGGAGGCGCCACCATCTCCGTCAGTGTCTCTCTGCCAGTGAGAGGAACCACCATGTCCGTCAGTGTCTCTCTGCCAGTGAGAGGAACCACCATCTCGTCAGTGTCTCTCTGCCAGTGAGAGGCGCACCATGTCGTCAGTGTCTCTCTGCCAGTGAGAGGCGCCACCATGTCCGTCAGTTGTCTCTCTGCCAGTGAGAGGAACCACCATGTCTGTCAGTGTCTCTCTGCCAGTGAGAGGCGCCACCATGTCCGTCAGTGTCTCTCTGCCAGTGAGAGGAACCACCATGTCGTCAGTGTCTCTCTGCCAGTGAGAGGAACCACCATCTCCGACAGTGTCTCTCTGCCAGTGAGAGGAACCACCATCTCGATCAGTGTCTCTCTGCCAGTGAGAGGAGCCACCATCTCCGACAGTGTCTCTCTGCCAGTGAGAGGAGCCACCATGTCCGTCAGTGTCTCTCTGCCAGTGAGAGGAGCCACCATGTCCGTCAGTGTCTCTCTGCCAGTGAGAGGAACATCAGTGAGCCCTCGTCCAAGCTCGCCTTGTTTGATCCAGTAAAACGTCCTCTCTGCGATGTGATTGGCCGAGCCTGGCTATAACGTGTGGAGGAACGTCATGGCGATCACAAGTCCAGTTCAAGGCGATAGGAAAGCGGCCTGCTTGCCCTGACTAAACAGATTATTGATCAGTAACTGCAGAATTCATTTACAAATCGAAAACTCCTGATTTCTCCTGAAAACTGAATCTGTAAGGGGAGTTGTTACATCAGTCAACCTCTAACTGGTTTATCGAATTACCTGCAAAACTCTACTGTAGGATTCAGTTGCTATTGTGATGAAGATATAGTTTGGCTCAGGTTAAAAAAAATGATTAAAACTCGTTTTAGATTGTCTGAGTGTTCCTGTTCTCCCAAGATGCTTATACTGAAATTGCTTTGAAAAGTAGAGACCCCCTATCTGAAATTGAACAGTCAGTGACTTTCTACTGACTCGGAAAGCCTTGAGGGGCAAGCAGAACACTCCCAGAATGCATCTCTCCAGCCAGGTTTGTGAAACCCAGAAATCCCTCCTTTCAATGGAGCTGAATAGAGATGTCTGAATGTTTGAGAGGCTACGCTGGACGTTTCTACAGCGAGCGATCTGCCTCTGGCCGTCACAAATCCCCTCCTGATGGAACAAGAGAGAGTACATCCTCAAAAGCCCCGCGATATGAGAGAGAGAGAGAGAGGGAGAGAGAGAGAGGGAGGGAGAGAGAGGGAGAGGAGAGAGGGAGAGGGAGAGAGAGGGAGAGCGGGAGAGAGGGAGAGGGAGAGGAGAGGAGAGGGAGAGGGGAGAGGGAGGGGAGAGGAGAGGGAGAGGGGAGAGGGAGAGGGAGAGGGAGAGGGGAGAGGGAGAGGAGAGGGAGAGGGAGAGGGAGAGGGAGAGGGAGAGGGAGGGAGGGAGAGAGGGAGAGAGGGAGAGGGAGGGAGAGAAGAAAAGAGAGCTGGATCTAATTGAGCACATGCCCCAAGAACAAAAACCAAACTTTATCAAGGGCTGTGGATGGAGCCGGGAGAGAGAGAGAGAGAGAGAGAGAGAGAGAGAGAGAGAGAGGGAGGGAGTCTGGGAGTTGGGAATGGCTACAGAACAGTCAGATGATTAAACAAGCAGAACATTCCCTTTACCTTCAGGCCTGGAAGAGAGAGCGTCTAGTTATTGGGTTGTTTCCGCTGTGCCCCTCTGCATCCTGGGAGCAGGAGAGGATGATGTGTGGGCATGACCCGGACAGCAGAATCAGGTGGCCCTGCTCTACAAACACAGACCACAAGGGGGTTCATTTCAGCATGTTCATTATTAAGGACCGCTCGCTAAGCTTGGGTTCCTCAACCCTTTCCGCTCACTTCCAGGGAAAGTGACGTGTCACGCGGACCCGTCTTGGTGTGCACATCGATGGGTACAAACGCTTCAGTTCTTTCTTTAAATCTAACCGTCTTCCTGTTGTGTGTTTCAGGGCTGTAACCCCGGTCGGGCGTCCCAGCAGAGCGAGTCACATGATGCCCTCGGGTCCTCAGAGCGACATGCAGGCCTGACCGCCACAGAGGAAGCCTGGTGTCTCCTCCTCCCTCCTGTCGGCCTCCCCCTCTCCGTGTAGGGCCTGTGCACCAGGCCCCCATGCTCCCAGAGCCTAGCCTCCAGCCGTCCAGCCCTGGAGGCCGCCATGCCCGCCTGAGTGCCCAGGAGACGTGCCCCTGGCGTCGGCCCCGAGCCCAGCCCGCAGTGCCCCATGGAGCAGTCCGTGGGAGGATCTGTCCCTGCCAGTGACGAGTTCTACACCCGCCACCTCCGCCTGGCCAACGGAGGCCTGCTGCCCCCATCCCGCCTCGACGGCCCCCGCCCACCCGCTAGGCGCCGTGGGGGTCCCCAAGATGGGGGTCCGAGCGCGTGTCGCGGAGTGGCCCCCCAGGAAAGACCTCGGGGCTCTTTGGCACGTCGCCATGGAGACAGACGCCCCGGGCATGCCCGTGAGCGTGCAGAGCCACGCCAAGCTAGGTCACGTGATCAGCCCCCAGGACTCCTTCATGTTGCGGAACATCAGCAACACCCTGAGGAGCAGGATGCAGAACGCCAGCAGACACGCCCCCGACAACCGTTACCTGGCGCCGGCAACCACCCGGGTTCCGCCCAGAGGACCCACCGTCGCATTCGCCAGCGTAGTAACAGTGACATCACCATCAGCGAGCTGGAGGGCGGGGACAGCGGCGAGGACTGGGGGCCCTCAGGGGCCACCAAGTGGTCCCCTCTCCACCGGGAGTACGGCAGCACTTCCTCCATCGACCAGCAGGGGGCCTCGGGCGAGAGCTTCTTTGAGATGCTGAAGGGCTACCAGGGGGTCCAGGGAGACCAGGGGGACCAGCGTAGCCCCGCCCCCGAGAGGCTGGAGGCCCTGCTGACCGCTGGACACAAGCAGGCCTCCGTGGAGCAGCAGGAGGAGGCCTCAGAGAGCCCCCAGCCCAGCAGCAAGACCAAGGACAGAGACAAGCACCCCAAGAGACGCTCAAGTCAGAGACGGGGGGAGAGTCCATCTTCAGGAAGCTCCGCAGCGTGCGTGGGGGAGTCCGATTCCCCCAGGGGAGGCTCTGACGTGGAGGACTCCAAATCCGAAGACCCCCCCTTCAAACCCTGGCTGTGCCAGAAGGGCTTCGCCCACTACGACGTCCAGAGCATGCTCTTTGACCTGAACGAAGTCCTGCAGAGTCGGCAGATGGCGGGACGGAGGTCTAAGAACACGACCACGGGGGCGTCTGCCGCTGCCGCCGCCTCCACCACCTCCACGCTCTCCTCCACCCACAGCCTGACCTACAGCTCCCCTGGTGGCAGCCAGGAGGACCTGCACGCCAGGGACAGCCCCGGTCTGGATCCCTGGGGACGAGCAGAGTAACGAGATGCTGCTAAGCTGCCCCTGCTTCCGTAACGAGATAGGAGCTGACGGCAGCGGGAGGCGCAAGGTGGGGGCTGGGGGCGGGCCGGGGGCCTCGAGGGGGGCCGGTGGCGTGGGTGCAGGGGGCTCTGGGACCCTGGGGGGAGGGGGGAGGGGGGCCTGTATGAGACGTCGCCCAGCTCCCACTGCAGTAACGCTGGGGTGGCCGTGCTGGAGGGGCCCAAGGACACCCCCAACGCCCTCAGTGACAAGGGGAAGCACTACCTGGTGGAGCACGTGGACCTGGGAGCCTACTACTACAGGAAGTTATTCTACCTGAGAGGTGAGGTGTGGTCCTACTACTACAGGAAGTTATTCACCTGAGAGGGTGAGGTGTGGTCCTACTACAGGAAGTTATCTCCTGAGAGGTGAGGTGTGTCCTACTACTACAGGAAGTTATTCTACCTGAGAGGTGAGGTGTGGTCCTACTACTACAGGAAGTTATTCTACCTGAGAGGTGAGGTGTGGTCCTACTACTACTACAGGAAGTTATTCTACCTGAGAGGTGAGGTGTGGTCCTACTACTACAGGAAGTTATTCTACCTGAGAGGTGAGGTGTGGTCCTACTACTACAGGAAGTTATTCTACCTGAGAGGTGAGGTGTGGTCCTACTACTACAGGAAGTTATTCTACCTGAGAGGTGAGGTGTGGTCCTACCTACTACTACAGGGAGTTATTCTACCTGAGAGGTGAGGTGTGTGGTCCTACTACTACAGGAAGTTATTCTACCTGAGAGGTGAGGTGTGGTCCTACTACTACAGGAAGTTATTCTACCTGAGAGGGTGAGGTGTGGTCCTACACTACTACAGGAAGTTATTCTACCTGAGAGGTGAGGTGTGGTCACTACTACTACAGGAAGTTATTCTACCTGAGAGGTGAGGTGTGGTCTACTACTACAGGAAGTTATTCTACCTGAGAGGTGAGGTGTGGTCTACTACTACAGGAAGTAT
>CAEFZP010000864.1:0-136431 GCA_903064625.1 Mallotus villosus
AGCTGTAGCTGTAGCAGCTCTTTCTGCTGGTCGAACGTCAACGGCCCCCCAGGCACAGTCGACCCACCCGCAGCCACAGCCCCGCTCCCCGAAGCAGACGGAGGCAATATCCCAGCAACCCCCAAGGCCGCTGACAAGATCGACCGCACCGAATCCTTCAACCGCTTGTCACTGACCTCGACGTTATAGTGGTCAGCGAGCCTCAACAGCTGATCCTTCGTCAACCCTGCCAACAGCTCTTCCGACGGAGCCCCAATAAAGTCCTCCACTGCCGTCATAGCGCTCACGTCACAATCGCTCTACGAGGTGTGTCGGCCCAACAGGAGAGGAACCCCAACCGTTAACTCAACCCTAGTCTTCAGGGGCGTTGTGGCGGGTATTTACGCACTGTAGCCCGCTGGAGTGGAACAAGGCAACCAGCACGCTGACGACCCCCCCAAACCACGGAAGTGCCCCCGAGACCACTGCTCTAACCACAGTTACCCCCAAAAATAACAAACAAAACAACAAACCCGGCGCGCCCCGAGAGTACCACACCGCTACGCCTACCAGGGGAAAATCGCACCACCTCTCCCTGCCGAACACCAACTCACCCCAACGGAGCGACGTCCAACCACAGCAGCACAACTTCCCAAACACACACTCCGCAGCACAAACACAATCAACAAAACACAGCCAAAACCCGAAACTCCACGCACATGCCCCCCCCCTAAAGCAAAACCAACAAACCCGAAACCGAAGTCAGCGAAGATGTTGAAGACGAGCCCCCATGTCACGAACCCGGCTCGGAGGGTTGAGACAGACAAAGGGAAAACACACGCACGAGGAGTAACACGGTAGGCGTTTAATAAAGACTACCAGATCAACTTAACAGAAAAGGCGCAGTGCTAACAAAAGGTTGCCACAACTAAACAAAAGGTGTGCTGCGGACAAACGGAGGAGCCGACTCTCTCCCCTGACATCCTTTTAAAGGGGAGGAAACCACCGGCCCCCAGGTGTAGCCACTTGACGGCTGAGGAGGCCGTCACAATATGAACTTTGGGAAACAAGATTTCTAGGCCACTTGCACATTTGTAAGCTTAAAGGGACAATATTGAATGAGCCTGTCGGCGCCAACGCTGAACAACTAGCCCAAGATGGCGCGAAGAATGCTGATTGTTATGCTGAACTGGTAAGACTGATAGATGACAAAAGCCTATCGCTGATCAGGCACGATGCAGCCGATGACGGCAGGAAAGCCCTGGGCATATTGAGGGAACATTATTCGGGAAAAAGCAAGCCCAGAATAATAAACTTGTACACGTCTTTGACCAAGTTAAGCATGGCAGAGAACGAGAGTGCTACTGACTATATGATAAGAGCGGAGAACGTCATTACTGCTTTGAGAGATGCGGGTGAGACCATGAGTGATGGACTGACCATAGCCATGGTATTAAACGGACTACCAGACTCCTTCAAGCCACTTGCCGTCCATGTAACACAGAATGAGGATAAGGTTACATTCACAGACTTCAAGAGAAGGCTACGGATTTATGAAGAGTCTGAGAAATTAAACACCGTAGAATCCGCGGACAACGTGATGAAGACGAGTGTGAGGCCAAGCCGAGGCCCCGCCAAAACGCACGCCAACAGCAGAAAAAGTGAAGATTCCGACGTGACATGCTACAGGTGTGGAATTAAAGGACACAAGTCAAGAGCATGCACCATAAAAGTGTGGTGCGGTTACTGCAAGAGCAACACACACCAAGAGTCTATATGCAGGAAAAAGAGGACTCAAGATGGAGCCAGAAGAGTCGCAGAGGAACCGATTAGCGACCAGGACCACCTCTTCAAGGCCAAGCACACCAAAAGAAAGAAACCACCGGACAATGTGAACATGAAGGGCATCATGGTGGACGGGGGAGCGACATCCCACATTGTCAATGATATCGAAAAGTTCAAGAGCTTCGATGACTCATTCCGCCCCGAGTCCCATTCAGTGGAGTTGGCCGACGGAACCAAGTGCAGCGGAATAGCGCAAAGAAGAGGAACGGCAGTGATCTACCTACTAGACGACGCCGGACGCCAGCAGAGAGCCCAACTTCGAGAGGCACTGTACATACCTTCATACCCACATGACATCTTTTCGGTCGCAAGAGCACTAAACGGAGGAGCGACGATCACCTTTAAGAAAGAGGACAGTCGCATTGTTACCAAAGATGGCAGCAGGTTTGATATCCATGAAAGTCAAAATTTGTTTTACTTGCCAACTGTTGAAGAGAATGTTGACCAATGTAAACAATGCGTGTGTCATGATGTACAAACCTGGCATGAAATTTTGGGTCATTGTAACTATGCAGATGTACAGAAGTTACAGGGTATAGTGAAAGGCATGGAGATAAAGGGAGGCGCAGTAAAGCCAGCATTTTGTGAAGTGTGTACACAGGGCAAATTCACCCAGACAAGGAATAGGGAGCCAGACAGTAAGGCTAAGAAACCTTTGGAACTTGTGCACACTGACTTAGCAGGTCCCATGCGTACACCGAGCATAGATGGGCACAAATATGCACAGTCTTTTACAGACGACTACTCAGGTACAATATTGGTGTATTTTCTAAGGTCCAAAAGCGATACAGTACAGGCCACAGAAAGGTTCCTAGCAGACATAGCACCTTATGGGGAAGTCAAGTGTATCCGTTCAGACAACGGCACTGAGTTTACATGTGGAGACTTCCAAACACTGTTAAGGAAGAATAAAATCAGGCACGAGACGTCTGCGCCCTATTCGCCGCACCAAAATGGCACAGCAGAGAGAGGGTGGCGAACACTGTATGATATGGGCAGATGTTTTCTGATAGAAAGTAAACTACCAGACAAGCTGTGGAACTATGCTATCCAGACAGCAGCTTACGTGAGAAACAGGTGTTACAGCAGACGCACAAAGAAAACACCATACGAGCTGTTAGAGGGCAAGGTACCAAATGTATCCAAACTGCAAAAATTTGGATCAGTGTGTTTTGCCTACAAGCAAGAAAAGGGCAAGCTCGACTCTAGGTGTGAGCAGGGTGTATTCGTAGGCTATGACAAAAACAGCCCAGCTTACCTGGTATACTATCCTGACACAGAGAGGGTTCAGAAACACAGGTTGGTAAAATTCCCAACCAAGGAAGCCACAGAGAGAGAAACACAAACGCCTGAGTCACACATAGAATGTAGTGATAGAGAGGTACATCCCAAGGTCAATATGGAAGAAAATGTTGACGATGAATGTGTGGAAAATGTACCAGGTCAGGGTGTTCAAAGTGGTGCTTGTGAGGTTTTACCTGAACAGACTGTAAACAGAAGGAACCCACCGAGAAACAGGAGGAGACCATGTCACCTGCAGGAGTTTGAGACCGAGGACAAGGTTGACAAACTGCAAACATGCATTGACTACTGTTACAGAGCCGTATGCGACATTCCGCAAACCTACCACGACGCCATAGCGTCAACAAAGTCAAAGCATTGGAAAAATGCAATGGATGAGGAGATGCGATCACTTGAGGAGAACAAGACTTACAGCCTCACTCAGTTGCCACCGGGTAAACAGGCAGTGGGGGGTAGGTGGGTCTATGCACTCAAGAGTGATATCAACGGATCTGACAAGTACAAGGCGAGGTTTGTGGCGAAGGGCTACAGTCAAAAACAAGGAATTGACTATGAAGAGACATTCTCACCCACAGCAGATATGACGAGTGTGAGAGTGGTCATGCAAAAGGCAGCACAGGAGAATCTTATCTTGCACCAGATGGACGTTAAGACGGCCTATTTGCATGCACCGATTGACTGTGAAATATATATGGAACAACCACAAGGTTTTGAGAAAGAGTCTGAAACAGGTGAAAAAATTGTGTGTAAATTACAGAAGTCTCTATATGGCCTAAAACAGTCTGGGAGAAATTGGAATCTGATGTTACATACATATCTAACTGAGAATGGTTTTGAACAGAATCCTGCAGACAACTGTGTGTACACAAGAGAAAAACATGACAAAAAGGTTATTTTGATCATATGGGTTGATGATCTTATTGTAGCCGCTAGCGATAAGGATGTACTGAGCAGTGTGAAGAGAATGCTCGCAGAGAGGTTCAAAATGAAGGATCTAGGGAGGTTGAACCATTTTCTGGGGATAGATTTTAACCAAACAGAGGGTCAGGTTACAATGTCACAGCAGAGATATGCAACCAAGATACTAGAGAGGTTTGAAATGCAGGATTGCAGGCCAAGAGAGACTCCATGTGAGCCAAAGCTTGAGTACTCAGAGGATGCTGAAAAAATGATTGAGCCAAAGAAGTACAGGGAGGCAGTGGGAAGTTTAATATACTTGTCCACATGCACTCGACCAGATCTAAGCTTTGTGGTCAGTAAATTATCTCAGCATTTTGCTGAACCAACTGAAGAACACTGGAACACAGTAAAACACGTGTTCAGATACCTCAAAGGTACAAAAGAAAAGGAGTTATGCTTCAAAGGAAGCAACACAAAGAGACTAGGTCTCAGAATGTACTGTGATGCTGACTGGGCGTCAGACGTAACAGATAGGCATAGTATAACAGGATATTGTGCCAGTTTGAGTGAGGGGAGCTCTCTCATCTCATGGAAGAGCAGAAAACAACCAACAGTAGCGTTATCTACATGCGAGGCTGAGTACATGTCTTTAGCATCAGCCTTACAGGAATGCATTTATTTAGAACAGCTACTAGCAGGCATGGACAAATACAAATATACACAAGCAAAGGTTTACGAAGACAACCAGGGTACTATTGCACTAGCCAGAAACCCAGTAAGCAGGCAAAGATGCAAGCACATAGATATTAAGTACCACTTCATCAGGGAAACTGTAAATAATGGAAGGGTAACTTTGGAATACTGTCCTACTGAGCAAATGATTGCCGATGTGTTGACAAAGCCAGCCACTAAGCTAAAGCTAAAGAAGTTTGCTCAGGATATGTTTGGCACTTAAAAGTGCAGAGTATATTTGTGTGTTAAGCCAAAGCCGAAATATTGTTCTGTTTTTCATGTAACCCAGTGAGCTAAGTGCGAGTGGGGGTGTTAAGTGTTATTATATCATTGCGCCCTTACTCTGGAGGGATGACGTCACTACGTTGAAGTGAAGTAATGCGCAGGTCAAACTGTCTCATTGCATATTGTTGTTGAACTGACTGGACAGTAGTCAGTCATGTATTCAGGAGAATAAATACGCCATAAAGGCTAAAGAGAATCTACCGCTTTGCTTATTCTTCACCACGCCAGAGACGAGGAGTCACCGCTCCATCTCAGCTTTACAGAAGTTATCCAACTGCTTTTGTGAAGTGACTCATCATGTCAGTTTTCAGTAGCCTAAACTATCTAAATATTTTATTTAGATAGCCTATAGGCCTAATGAATGCGATCTTTCCAAAACAGTGTGGGGGTGCCGGTGTCCTATAATTTTGCTACCGATCACAAAGTAGGCTAAATTACGCGAATAGCAATGTTAAGGTTAAGATTAGGGTATCAAAATCGGATAAGGGAGAAATATGTTGATGCTAGAGTTCGGTGGTGTTTAAATTGCAATATTAAATAGGCCATTCAATGCCTTTTAAAACATGTCACTGATTTGTTTCCATACACTACGATCTGATTGGTCGGCATCATCGCAGTGCTACCAGCGTGTTAGCAGTAGTACGCTAGCCCTGCCCTACCCGGCTACCCCTCATGCATCCGAGACAGGGAAGCAGGCGGTACACGCACTTAACGAATAGATCATGAAACTGACGAAGAGATCGGACAAGAATCAGCCCATTGACAGATAACACTTTTATTTTAAATGGGAGAAATACACATTTCAGTTATGTCAATTGTATCTTGTATGGTCTAGCTAGCCTACTTTACTTATAACGTCTACTTCCTCAACGCTGTCTTTCGGAATCGGCGTCGGCGCAGCATCACCATCATGGTGGCTGGGGAACTCGTTCAGGAGCATCTGCGCTGTGACAACGCACCTGACGAAATATACATAGTTGGCAAGGCGCCGGTGCTCAACGGAGTAGCCGCCGACCGTGAACAATATCCTGAAATATTGAATGAAGCCGCGAGTCTTTACGGACTAGACTCGAAAGCGCTCGAACAGGAGATCCCCCCTGACGAGAAAGGGGCGATGCTTCCCGGCGAAGAGAAATGCCTCGAAACAAAGCTCTACTCAAGGCGGTTCGCTGTCCTGGCCGTTTTCAGTCTTTACTCGCTCGTAAATGCGTTTCAGTGGATCCAGTACAGCATCATCTCAAACATATTCACCCACTTTTACGGCGTGACCAGCGACAAAATCGACTTGTTGTCCATCGTCTACATGGTGACCTACGTCCCTCTTATTTTCCCCGCTTCGTGGCTTCTGGATAAGAAGGGGCTTAAACTCACTGCTCTAATCGGCGCAGGGCTGAACTGCATCGGAGCTTGGCTGAAGTGTGCCAGCGTTCGCCCCGACCTATTTGGTGTCACGATGACGGCGCAGATCATCTGCTCCATGGCACAGGTGTTTATCCTCGGGCTGCCTTCGAAGATTGCCTCGGTGTGGTTCGGGCCGAAAGAGGTGTCCACGGCATGCGCCACAGCAGTGCTCGGTAACCAGGTGGGCAGGCTAATTAGCAGTGGGAAATCATACTGTTTCAGTTTTTCTATGATTCAATCTATTATTATTTTCCATTGTCTGTAGGCTACTAAATGTATTGTGTTATAGCCTACTAAAACTGTACTTTGTATGATATGTTTAATATTTTGTACTTTATTTAGTAAAACAACAAAGGCCATTCAGTGCAAGTTATTTCTACTTTGCATGTATACAAACGCAGAAATGAATCAACAGCAGTAACTACCACAGAAATTGTGTCGGTTACAATATAACAACTTGACACTGAAAAATGGGGCCATACTTTTTGTCCCGTAATGATTGTTGTTGCTTGTTGTGTTGCAGTTGGGGACAGCCATTGGGTTTCTGCTCCCCCCTGTCCTGGTACCCAACACAGCGGACAACTTAGAGCTGATGGGTCACAACATCAGCATCATGTTCTATGGTACCGCAGCTGTCTCTACCCTGCTTTTCATACTGACGGTCATAGGTAAGCAGGGCTTCAAGCTTTCCACTAAGGTCCTTTCGGCTGTCACAGAACTTTAGTCAGAGGCAGAGATGACTGAGACTGGACTAGCAGGTCAAATGGGCTGCTCATTCCAGGAAAAAAAAACAAAGCTCTATACATTGAAAATGACTTCATAATGCTATGATAGTCATTGACCTATGGTTTACGTCCGTAGTGCTAGGTGAGTGTTCTGTCTTTAATCTTTTTCAGCGAGGAGGATAGTGTTACATGATTAACATCTAGGCGTTCCCTTCAATTGTTTCAGGTGAGGAGAGCCGTGTCTTACATGCACCAGTTGTGTTCATCAAGCCACACTTCTCCCCGTAGTAGTTGAATGTAGTCTCTCTCACTCTGTGTGTGGGGACGTGTTGGCATGTGGACATATGAATACACTGTAACTGTCGTTTCTATAGTACAGTAGTAACTTAGGTTGTATAGACACAGCCAGCCACAGTGCTCAGCTTGTATACAATATGCTCCATATAAATACTAACCATGCCTGTGTAGGTAAGGGAGACGGTGTGATGGGGGTGTAAGTGCGTAGAAGAGAGAGAGAGAGAGAGGGAGAGAGACATAAATAGATAGAGAACAGAGAAAGAGAGAGGGGAGAGAAGAGAGAGAGAGGGAAGAGAGAGAGAGAGAGAGATAGAGAGAGAGAGAAAGTGCTGTCATAAACACAGCTCTTGTGAAACAGTGAAGGGAACACGTAACCTGTTCCACAGAAGACGTATCTCCTGTAAATCACAAAGTGACCTGAAAACATGTCAGTGGTGTTCCCATGTTTGTTTAGGTTCATCACAATCACTAGATCTGCTAGTGCCTTATTCATTCATATATTCTGTCTTATTATCCATTACTATCAATCTGTTCTTCCTGTAACCTACCTTCTGATGACAGTCACAGTTTTATGATGTAGTATCCTCCTACCTATAATAACAAACACCTATTGGCTGTATGCTATCTTTGTTTTTGTCTATTTACTATAAACACCATCCTCTGACCTTCATGTCTCAGAGAGACTTTGCCAGTACCACTGTGTCGGAATTAGGGATTTTGATGTTGAGTTTCTCTCCAGTCTGCAGATTGCTTATTACTTATAAACCCAGAACACCAAGCAGTCGCACCCTTCCACAATCACATCAAATGGATTTGTATAGCCCTTTTTACAAGCGATGTCACAGAGGGAAATGTCACATACGCCCATAGAACTGGCCCTCAACCAACCTAAACCCTCAAGGAAGAATAAAGAAAAAATTGAAGAAACCATGGGAGGAGCAATTCAGTGAGGGATCCCCTCCTCCAGAGATGGAGACGAGACGGATGAAACTTTCCTTCACCAATGCCATGACGCTGCCTCTGTGTGCCCCCCTTCCTCTCACCCCCCCCCTCAAGTGATGAAGGACCACCCCCCCTCTACCCCCCAGCTATGCCCAGGCGGTGTTGCCCGATGGTCCCCCCGAGGACTACTCCTACAAACGCTCCATAGTCAACCTGTTCAGGAACAAGGCCTTCATCCTGCTCCTCATCAGCTACGGTAAGACCAGAGGGTACAGACAGCTCCAGTTGTTTCCCCTTTGACAACAGCTTTCATTTAAATAAGAAAGTCAATTGAATTGATGATTTAAAGACTTTATTGTCATTGTATAGCTTTGCATAAAACTAAATTAGCAGCGTTCCTCCAGTTGGCGCATTATACAAAGAAACAGCATAAAAACTAAAGTCCTACCTAATAGATCATATTAAACTATTATCTGTTATCAATAATCATTATATAGCACCTTCAAAAGTTGCATCTCAAAGCGCTTTACAACATAAATGAAAAGACAATGAACATAAAGGAAGACAGAACATACAATGTTTTCATAACAATTTGTCAAATGCGTTTCTTGCCGTGGGGTTTCATGTTTTTGGTTTGTTTCGGTTTGTCGTCTCCCTGCAGGCATCATGACGGGCTCCTTCTACTCTGTCTCCACCTTGCTCAATCAGATGATCATGTCCTGCTACGAGGTGTGACATGCAAACCCAGACCTGTTCAAACAGATATGGAAGGATATTGTTCGTTTATGTTTTGACTATGTAAATGCACCAGGGGGAGACGGAGGCTGAGGACGTGGGTTACAACATTTACATTTGAGTCATTTAGCAGACGCTTTTATCCAGAGCGACTTACAGTAAGTATAGGGACATTCCCCCCAGGGACATTCCCCCCGAGGCAAGTAGGGTGAAGTACGTTGCCCAAGGACACAACGTCATTTTTGCACGGCCAGGAATCGAACTGGCAACCTTCAGATTACTATCCCGATTCCCTAACCGCTAAGCCACCAGACTCCCTACAAGAACACGTCTGAGGGAGATAAGGCGACGGGTAGAGCGAGAGAGAGGGAGATTATGCCAGCAGTGTTTAAATAAGAGTTCAAACCCTGGCTGGATGTGAGTCTTTTGTCTGGTCGGTCGTCATTAGCCAGCGTTCACGCATGCCTGCTACCCAGACTAGGAATGGGAGAGAGATAACTACTTTGGCAGACGGGGATAACTCTCTCTCTCGCTCTTTTGTGTTCAAATGCCAGATGAATAAGTCTTAACTGTCCTCTCCCATCATTCTGCCTGTAAATCCCTCAGCAGTATAAACATGCACACACACACATTTCACACATCGGGAGTATTTTTTTTTACTGTACAATCCCATTTACGTTAATTCAGTTTGAGTAAGCTTTTATCCAAAGCTACTAAACAAACAGTGCATATAGTCAGGGCAGTAGTGAATCAAAGTTAGGACATTTTGAGGGCTTTACAAAACACAGTTACCATAACAGCATCTCAGAAACAATATGGTATCATGTTGCAGATGCAGTTTGTGTTACGGGACAGCTGGGGCTGGGCTTGTTACACCCACTAAAGAAATATTCAGTCCTCATGGAAACCCTGTGAATCTCTCTCTGCTCTACACCCCTCCCCTCCACTCTCTGCCCCCTCCCCAGAACCAGGAGCTCAATGCAGGCAGGATCGGACTGACCCTGGTGGTGGCTGGCATCGTGGGCTCCATCATCTGTGGTCTATGGCTGGACTACAGCAAGGCATTCAAGTAGGGGCCAATCACACACACACACACACACACACACACTGTGTATCTTCAGATGCAGCGTCATGTTCTAAAACTGATGTGGTATGACACAGTTTTCTGGAGCAACCCAGAGGCCCATCCGTGTATTACACGGCCACGATTCCACGACTTGGCGGTATCACCCTATGTGTTTCACTATAGTTTCATAACTCTGCCAGTCTATGTTCTGTCCTAACCACGTGCGCCTGTGTGTGTGTTTCTCCATGCGTGTGTGTGTGTTCCGTTCCTGTGTGTGTGTGTATCCAGGATGACCACTCTGCTAGTGTACGTGTTCTCCTTCTTGGGCATGGTGGTGTTCACCTTCACGCTGGACCTCAACAACATCTACGTAGTGTTTGTCAACGCCGGCGTGCTGGGGTGAGTAAGATCACTTTGTTACAGACCCGACAAACACACATCCACTAAGGTTTCCCTTAGCAATGTTGTATAAAATAAATAAATAGTCAAATCGTATTATTATATGAATGTATTAATGTTTCATTAATTAATATAATATAAATGAATTAAATACATCTATTATTATAATACTAAATCTGAAGTCCGGGGACCTCGGAAAAACCGATGGAGTGCTTACTCCGGGTACAGTTCTTACCCAAAGTGAAGGAGTTCAGGTACCTCAGGGTCTTGTTCACGAGTGAGGGGAGAATTGAGCGGGAGGTTGGCTGGAGAATCGGGGCAGCGGGGGCAGTATTGTATTCGCTCTATCACACCGTTGTCACCAAAAGAGCTGAGACGAAACTGAAAGCTCTCGATTCAATTTTCATCTCTACCCTCACCTGTGGTCATGAAGGCTGGGTCATGACCGAAAGAACGATCAAGTCGCAAGTACAAGCGGCCAAAATGGGTTTCCTCAGCAGGGTGGCTGGCGTCTTTCCTTAGAGATAGGGTGAGGAGCTCAGTCATCCGTGAGGAGCTCGGAGTAGAGCCGCTGCTCCTTTGCTTCGAATGGAGCCAGTTGTGGTGGTTTGGGCACCTGTTAAGGATGCCCCTTGGGCGTTCCAGGCACGTCCAGCTGGGAGGAGGCCTCGGGGAAGACCCAGGACTAGGTGGAGAGATTATATCTCCACACTGGCCGGGAACGCCTCGGGGTCCCCCAGTCGAAGCTGGTTAATGTGGCTCAGGATAGAGAAGTTTGGGGCCCCCTTCTGGAGCTGCTGCCCTCACGACCCGACTCCGGGTAAGCAGTTGCTGATGGATGGATGGATAAATGAATGAACTCGTATATAATTTAGAATTTTGTCAAACAAAATAAAGCACCTACTGCAAATCTTTTGGGATGGCTTGAATAGGTAAGGAGCCAAGTTAAAGTTCAGCTTTGAGAATGGAAACTACAGAGACATAGGCCCAAGATTGCTCAAAACAAATGGAACGCCATTTCAGTTGACAAACATTGCATTGATCTGAAAACTACAAAACACCCATTTACCGTACATCCATGTTCCTCCTCAGGTTCTTCATGACAGGCTACCTGCCTCTCGGGTTCGAGTTTGGGGTGGAGATCACCTACCCCGAATCTGAGGGCACCTCCTCCGGTCTGCTCAACGCCTTCGCACAGGTACAGCGACAAGGAGGATGAGGACAATTGTTATTAATAACAATGATCCTACTTATCACTCACATTTAAATTCATTGAATTGTAGTTTGTTAATCTCTGTCACTGTCTGTGACTTTGTTCTTACAACTAATTGTAAACATTTGAACGTATACACACCACGCCAAAGCAGCTATATCCATGCGTCTTGTGACTGGTTGTCTCTCCTGTCTCGCAGGTGTTTGGGATTATTTTCACTTTGATCCAGGGGAGGCTCACCACAGATTATAAACCCCTTTATGGGAACCTCTTCCTGTGTGCGTGGATGTTACTGGGAATATTTCTCACAGGTAAACTGTGTGTGTTTGGGCACCCAAATAGTTTCACATGAATATTGTTTTGTATATGAATGTGTTTGTCTTCTGTCTGTTCCATCACCACTGTATCACTTTCCTGTTTTCTCAGCCTTAATCAAATCCGAGCTGAAACGAAACAACGTCAACATGGGGGTCGACACCAAAGGCATTATGGCGGTACGTCACATGACCCCTCACTCTCCTTTAAGTCATGCGTCCTACTCAAGGATGCTCACCACACACACACACACACACACACACACACACACACAGGACTCAATAGAGGCTGTTCAGTTCCAGATCACTCTAATCACCTGGCACATGACCATTGATGAAGAAAGTGTTTCGTCCGTCTCTTCATAAACGGAGTGACTAAGTTCAGTTGAGTTCTGGATTTATCAATGGAAGTATTTATCAATCTGCAGATTGGGAGAGAAAAACAGACTTCTGACAATAAAAACGACAACATTAGCTCTCAATCATGTCTCTCTCAGCTCTGAAGGCCGGAGGACCATCTTTTATAGGGTACAAGAATGTAAACATAGATAGTGACAGTCAGGCAGTAATGACGTTACAACAGTCTCAGAGAAAGAGATTCACTGCTCCCAACACATGACAACTCTCAGACTAGAGAGTTCATTGGTGGAGCTCTCCTTGTAATCATGACAAGGAACGTTTAGCCAGTACTTTCTCCTGACCCCGAACATCTATTAACTCTGACACATAGACGCAATATACTCTTATTAATAGCAAGCTTACATGAGAACATACTAACTAGTATCCAATGACTAGTTCTATTGATTAGTGAATAATGTAAGCACACAGGAAATCCCAATTTCTTCCACACCATGGCACCAGGCACTTGGCCATTTCAAACCTCACATCCAGCCACAGTTTACCTATACTTTAGCTGTGAGGAGTTTGGGTTGTTCAGTGTGCTCTGTAGCCCTGGGTATCCCAGAGCAGGGGTGGCAGCAAGAACTGGTTAAATACCTCCTCACAGGCACTAAGATACTCTTCCCCGTGGCTATGCAAGTCAAATCAGCTTGCGATACATCACCCTGGTGGTGGATAGAGCTGCTCTCCTTGGTGGGAGGGGGTGGGGGTGTTGACAGCCAGGCTAGTTTCCTGGGGTTGGGGTCTGGTTGAAGCCAGTCTTGTCTCCTATGCTCCAGGTTCCTACTGAGTGCCCTTCTGACGAGACTACCCCAAACGGCGCCATGATGAAGCCCTCTGTAAGCTTCTCTCATGAGACCTCACTGTAACCGTGACAACAGGATGGATATGGGATTCTTCGTGTCAAGGTTTTTTTGTTTTCCAGAGTGAACCGGAGGAACTTTTTAAGTCAGGCCCCCGTTTTCTAGTTCTTTCAAGGGCAATATGCCTCCCTCTCTCCTTGTCTCCTGCCTCTCAGGCCCTACAGAACCAATGCTCCATGGTCTTACCCTCTAGTCAATACCACCACAACCGTACTCCCTAGACTGCACTCACTAGCCTCTTATTCCCAAGGCCAGAGGTTTTCAAACTTTATCATCTGCGTAACCCATTCAAAATAATATAGTCCACCACGTACCCCCATTTGATATAGTCATAATATAGAATACATATGTATATATGGTACAATAATGTGATCAAAACAACAAAACAATGACCTAACTATTTGAAACATTTAATGGAATTGCACTGCTCTCCTGCTGACCCCTATGTGCTCCATCCTTTGCCAATGTACCAGTCTTTAGCCAACGATCCATATTTATACTCAAACTCTGAAAACTCTTCAGCTTTCACATTAGGAATACAGAGCACAGCGGCTTGTAAAACATTGTTAAATTAGTCTGCAAAGCAGAACTTCGACTTTTAATTGGTCAAACATTTGAAATTAACCAATAATCGGGTAATTGCAAAAACAAGACTTCACAATTGGATGGTACAAACACACAGGAGGAGGGATTAGACCTCCACCAAGTCGACCTGCACAGTTGTTACCCAACATATTTAAATATGCTTTTTAAAATTTATTTAATTGTATATATTTACATTATCCATGAACATTGGTAGTCAGCACACAATTGAAACAATCATCAACGCATCTAAAGTTTTAGAAAATAGAGATATTAAACATTTATTAAATTGGCACTTATAGTAAATACAATGCATTTTGCGCCATTACATATTAATTATTATTGCGTACCCCAGTTTGAAAACCAATGCCCTAGGCCTATTACTTAGCCCTGTATTGCCTAAGCCTTAGTTTCCAGCACCTTACTCTAGCCTCTACTCCCTAGACTCTACTCTCTAAATTGTACTCCCTACACTCTACTCCATAGACTACTCCCTTGCCTCTACTCCCTAGGCTCTACTCCTTAAACTTTACTCCCTAGGCTCTACTCCTTAAACTTTACTCCCTAGGCTCTACTCCTTAAACTCTACTCCCTAGACCCTATTCCTCAGACTCTACTCCATATAGTCTTTTATACTTTTTCCCCCCTTACTATTGTGCTGGATAATATGCTGCTGGCTGTTTCTGCAATACAAGTCCTTTTCCATTTTACTGTGGCTGTATGTGTGGAAATAATGATGATACCTGCTGTACATTACAGTCCTGTACAGTACATGGAGTAGGAAGGTATGGGGTTTGGGTTAGTGGTGTTACTACTATACTTCTACTACTATACTACACTATTCTATACTAAATGTTGGGTTCACATGTTTTGCCATTGTCCAGTACAATTGAACAGTATTCATTATGCTGCTGGCAGAGAGAGACCTCTGCCTCACCAAATAGCTCTCAGTCCACCAACTTAGGGTTAGAGCACACAAACATGCACAAACGACATTCATGTTTTCTACTCAATGCATGCTGTTTGAATGTGAAACGGTGTCAAGTGTGGTACACTGTGAGAAAAAGACTGCACTTTTGAATTATTAAAGGGACAGTTCACCCCCAAATCAGAAATATATATATTTTATATATACTTACCTGTAGTGCTATTTATCGATCTACATTGTTTGGGTGCAGTCACCATGTTTTGGAGGTATTGACCGTGGATATGTCTGCCCTCTCTCAACTATAATGGAACTAGATTGGGCTAGTCTTGGGGTGCTCAAAGTGCCCCAAAACATATATGACGGATAACTAGTACTACAGAGGTAGTACATGTATTTTGTATTTTTAGGTGAACTGTCCCTTTGAGACGACTCCATCTGTCTAAATTCTAACGGCAGTGTCGCTGAGTGGTTATTTGTGGAATTGCACGACATAGTGAGCAAATTAAGCACAACTGGGAATAAATCAAATGGAAATAATATGGTTTAAAACCGAAGCACATAATGTACAATCCAAACTTAAAAAATTTGAGGGATGAACGCTTGTCGTGGAGTTTACAAACATTTTCTCTGGATTCCCATCACCTGTGAAAATGTGATGTGGACTATGCAGTTTTAATCACCCACGTTGTCGCGTTTTCTTGTTAGAATTGAGAGCTCCGTCATTGTATTTGCTATGCGCATCGAAGTTATTTTAATTTATTTATAAAAAATATTGATTGATTCTGAATTCCAGTATACCATAATTTTGAAAATAATTTTTCCAAAAAGTTTTTTTACACCAAAAAGTTATCCAATAACTAATGCATTTCTATTTTGTCTGAATGAAGAACTATGGCAAAAATGTTGTTGATAAAATTATGTTAGCCTACTGCTTTTTATAATTGTACCCTTGCTGTGCTCAACGATGAGGTGCTCTGATATGTGAAACAAATGTAGGTGCAAAACATCATGTTACTTCGAAAACACTGTTTTTACCGCATGTATAACTGCTGGTTTGCAAAATCTGCTGTTGCACATGATTTCATGTCATATTCTGTAAAAAAAAGTGTTTTTTGTTGTTGTTTTTTTAATAAAGCGTGTTTTAGTTTCAGTGGGCAATAGTTGTCGGCAGAGACTTTAAAACAAATGCTATGTGTAGGCTATAATATACGATTTGGAATGGAGATGCAGTATGGCTATATGACCTACACTAAAGCACTTCAATTGGACACGTCCATGTTTTATTGTTCAGTCTTAGTAAACTCGTTATAACCAATGTTGTAGTGAATCTACTTCATAAGAATATAAAAAAGGGCAGGCCAGATCAACGAAACTCAACTGGATAATTGAAGTTCTTTATTTGAACCACAGTATCTTTGATAAAAGGGATTATTTGTATCCATTGTTGTTGTTTAATATCATTCATATTTCTCTTAAATGAGGTCAACAATTAATGTTTAGGACTACCCATACTCTCATTTACGTAGGGACTATTCTTTCACTAATTGAGCTATAACTAATTATTCACGACTTTTTCATAACACTGGCGAACTGGACAGCAATTCGTGGTTAGTGTTGTTATTATTATTAATTAAGTTAGTTAACACTGCACTAACGTTTTTGTCAGTAGCCCCCTGTGAAAGAAATACGACCGCCCCTCTTTGTTGCTGTGGCCAATCAAATCACTTAGAACGTGGTTAAGCTAGTGACCGAAAAATACTTTCATCATCCGGACGACGCTTTTGACCAAAGGATCGATGGGGGGCAACATGTTGACGATCAGGGAGGACAGCGTAGCAGAGGTCATCATTACAGTACTAGCCGAGGGAGTCAGCCGCCACCGCACCGAGGTGAAGTTAGTTTCATATTCGACATTCGACATTCGTCTCACATTCGGAAGACGCTACTTTGCAGCGTCAAGTTAGGGACCGGGTAAAAACTAAACCATACAATTAAGAAAATGTCTGTGTTTCATTATATTTCTATGGATATAAAACCCCAAACTGTCACCAGATAATTCTAATAATGTCTGGTCTACTTCCACAACCTTTACTTTTTCAATAATGTTTTAAAAGAATTATAGAAAATTGCTATCTCTGAAAATAGCATGAAATCTGCACTAATCTCAATAACTTTTTCAAACTTGTGTTCAAACATCTGAAATATACATCAGACTATTCTAATAATGTCTGTCTTACTTCCACACCCTCCAATTTTTCAATAACGTTTGAAAATAATTATAGAAAATTGCTTATCTCTGAAAATAGCTTGAAATCCTGCTAATCTCAATCACTTTTTCAGACTGGTTTCCAAAAATATCAAATACACACCAGATTATTCTAATAAGGGCTGGCCTACTTCCACACCCTTTACTTTTTCATTACGGTTTTTAAAATAATGATAGAAAATCACTAATCTCTGAGGATTTATTGTAAATGTATTTGCTTAATTCAAAAGGTTGTCAGTTGTCATGAATACGCTAGGCCTATGAATATGAAAATATGACATGTAGATGTTTTCATAACATGTTAAGCCTCAATTTCATAAATAGGCCTAGGTGCATTCTTTTACACGTAGGCATAGAAAGATTAGGCTAGGAGAGGAATTACATTTAGAAAAATACGAAAACCGAGATTGTGTAGTGTAGGCCTACCTTAATGGCCACAAGAGGGGCAGTAACGATTAAGATGTATTTCTGGTGGGTGTTTGGCTCGAGAAACAGGTGGCAGTTTGGTTTAAATATGAATTTTCGATGTTTAATCCCGTTACGTATATCACATAGATCATGAGTTCATATTTAGGCCTATCATTAGATGTGCTCTGGAATATTTACAAACATTACAATCTGTAAACAACCTACCATACCAAAAATTACCTAATTACCTTTTTTTAATTCACCTAGGCCTATAGGCCTACTCAATTCAAACTGGAACAAAGAGGGTAGACTAGATGTGTAAGTCTAAAGTAATATCTTAAAAATTAAACAGTTAATACAGGGTAACATTCAATAACACAGTAGTTGCTACTCCCTCAGTAGGCCAACGGCATTTCCATAATTTATTGCTATATTTCTGACTTGGCAGTGAAGAGGCCATACATCACAGCAGTGTGAATGCTATAGAGTCAGCATGGGATTTCCATAATGAACTTGAGAAGCTGTACATCAAAGTATGTATTTAGTTTTTTTGAATGTGGAAATGTAAATAAATAAAGTTGAGTTGTTTGGCACCTGAGTACATCACACTAATACTGCAGTTGCTCACAATTATTTTTGCTTTAAATATGAAATAATTTGGGATGTTACAACAAAACTACTGAATCTTAAACAGATTGTGCTAATGGGCCAGTTACATCCTCATACCTGTCACAGAATGCTCTGACAATCTAACAAATAACCACAAATGACTACCAACACAGGATCAGTACAAAATCTAGCAAAGTATACATGTGTGGACAGTCAAAACACCAATATTGACAATTGTATTAGAAATATGTAACCTATATCTAAAATCCCAGACTTGTGATTAAGGCTTCAGCTACACTGAATCAAATGACCCTGAGTCACACAGCTCCAGCCCTCACTTAACTCTCTGTCACCACCTTAATGAATCCTAGCGCTCATCACTGCCCAGTCAGTGCAAGACCTGGTTTCTGTTGATTTGTGTGCCCTGCCGACAAGCAATTCACACGCTATCGGACTGGACATCGACAGACCTGTCTGCACGTTACACTGGCGATTCATGGAGCGAAATGACCCACACAGGGACTGGTGCCAATGCCTTTGTAGTCTCTAAGCAACACACGATTGTGTGTGTATGTGTGTGTATGTTTGTGTTTATCTGAGGTTTAACTCAGGTATGGGAACTAATTAAGATAGAAACTATAGCTTATACTTTATACTGTATAAGTAAGAGGTCCTTTTAATGTGTGTATGTGCTAAGCAGTCTTTCCAAGGCGATTGATGAACACAAGGCCAGCAGAAAATGAGCTGTGTATTTGAGTAAGAGTGTGTAGACATTTGACATTATGTGTGACTGCCATGTGTACTGTGTCTATGTAAATAAAGCATAAGCTGTGGCATACAACTGTGGCTGGAGAAGTTTGATAACAAATAATAAGCATTCTTCACTGGTCCATGAGGCTTAGGGGGAAGAGGAGAGAGGGAACTTTGGCAGCGGTATGAGGAGAGGCAACTTTGTGTTTCTGCGACTGATTGTCTTTGGGGGGCGACAAGTGAGCCAAATGCAGGGAATGTGAGCCGAAGCCAGACTGGTACTGAGGCTTCATAAAGACAGACTGAGTTATGGATTAGGACACACTGCCTGGATACAGCATCCATCTAGTGGTTATCATTATCCATTCATGTGTCGATCCATTCAATCATCTCTCTATTAATGCTAAGAATCTCTGTTTGTGTGTGTTTGTGTGTCCATGTTAGTTTCCATGTGATGACTGTACAGAGTGACCTTTAACCTCAGCTTAAAGTAACATTTGCATTGTTGCATCCAAATGCTGTACCACACTTAAGCGAAAAGATTGACAAAAGCTCCCCTCCATTTGGGGAAATTATCATGCAACAGAGATAGTCAGGAAATTCTTACCTACAAGGACTGAGGCTACAATTCATCTCGAAGCTATAATTATTCACAGTTAGTCAGAGGCTCATATCATCTGCGTGCAGTTAGGCTTAGAACTGTTATTGTTCCTTATTTTGCTCTATTTCAAAGACCCCCTCCTACTACATAGTCTTCAGGCAATCAGCTGGATAGTTTATTTCAAAATAAATTCAGGCCTAACGCCATAGAAGCCCATGCAAATATAATACTTTTACTAACAGGCATCTGCATGTAAGTAAATAAATATGTTTTGGAGTATGACTAGCCTATACATTATCTCAATTGTGTCAGATGGCTGAACGGTTAGGGAATCGGGCTACCAATCAGAAGTTTTTTAGTTCGATTCCCGGCTTTGCAAAACTACGTTGTGTCCCTGGCCAAGGCACCTCACCCTATACTTGCCTCGGGGGAATGTCCCTGTTGTTGTGTTTTCATTCTCTTCTGTCATGTTGATAAAGAATCACGTCTTGCATATGTTTCATTTATCTCTCTTTATTCCTTTCTTCACAGCTCCGGTATGTCAATCAGCAGCCATGGCATGTGCTCAGTATCAATCAACGGTCAATGACCCAGAATGCAATACAATACAGAAAACAAAATAAACAACCAATCACATTGGTGTAAAATAATGTTGGATACAAAAGTCGGTTGTAATCCGCATAATATCATATCATGTTAAACAACTAATATAACAAAATGGGAACACATTAATTTAACACCTGTACTTACTGTAAGTCGCTCTGGATAAGAGCGTCTGCTAAATGACTACATGTAAATGTAATGGACACTAGGTGGACTGAAGCAATGTTCGTTATTCTAGTTCTTTATCGGCATTCTAGTTATTATCTAGTTTCTTATCCGATCTCTCAATTACAAGAAAATCTTACCAGAATCAAACAAGGTGCGGACTGCGGAGGGCCCTGGAATTGGATTGCCTCTTATCTTTGCTACCCCAAATCCATCCGTATATCTCCAACATTTCCCCCGTTGCCAAAGCAACGACAGCTTTGGCTGAATTGGGCACTGCCAAGGGTCAAGGCTGAGCCGCATCTATCAGGTTTTCTTGGCAGCGTGACGCCCTTTGCGCACGCTGACACTCGTTCCCCCGGGGCCTCAGTATAGCACCGGTCCAGCGTTCTCGGTCTTACATCAACAACTGCGCTAATGTCTTTCCTTATTGGAGACACCAAAATCCCACCAAATAACTTGCAATAATACTATGGTAAAAGTATAATTCCCCGTTCATACGAGCAAGTTCCTGACCTTAAACATCACCTCCCACCCTTGCCTTTTTCAGTCCAGTAGCCTATCCGTAGGTCTAAACGCAGATTCTGCACTTCATTTTTTGAACCGATATCCTTCTAAACTATATAATCCTATCAAAGAACGCAGAATGTGCCATAATGTGCTTTAGAAGGGGGCTTACTGAGTGAGAGAACATTTGTATGCATTCCTCAGGAATTCCTCAGGACAGACGCTTCGTTTTAGGGAAATTAACCGCAAAAGCTCTTACGGAACTATTATCCATCATAGCGCACCGGGCGCGTGGCTGGCTCCACAGGCTGGTGGTGGAGCCAGAACGCTTTAAGCAAAGACATACTTTTCTTTTTAGTCTTCTGTCAAAAATTACCTAAAAGCGTGAATATAGCCTACAAACGGAGGAAGTACAGACAACTATTTTACTCTGTGTGTGTGTGTGTGTGTGTGTGTGTGTGTATGAGTGAGTGAGTGAGTGAGTGAGTGAGTGAGTGAGTGAGTGAGTGAGTGAATGAGTGTGTAACTTAAGTGAAAGAGAGTGTTAAAAAAATCTACCAAATTGTCTGGCATTCCCAAATCCCCTTTTACCTTGGGTTTATCTGAAACAACTTTCTTTAAGACGTTTTCAAAAACTTTTCTGGATGAATATTCTGACGTGACATTTGAAGAAATAAATTAATTAGAGTTAGTCCATCTCCAAAAGAAGCTTTTCACAGGAGAAATCCTCAAGGCTCTACAAAAATGTAACCTAATTCAAAAAAAACCTATGAGGTTGTTCAAGGCATTCAATCTGAAGCATGATTCATTCTTAGAGAAACTTTACTTTACCAAAAAGCTTTGACCTTTAACTTGAAAGCATGTTGCCATTTTCTATTTATTTTAAAGTTTCAAATAGTAACCCTTACTTTAATAGTAGATTATTACTAATTAGGAGTTACCCCATACACACTTAGTGATGTAGGCTGCAAAGCTAAGCATAAACATGAATTAATTAACCCTTGTGCTGCCTTCGGTTCACAATGACCCATCATTCTGCTGCGACAATTGCAACCCAATACAAAAACAAATAAAAAGCATTTTCTTTTAACATTTGCGCTGTGCGGGGTGTGAGACAGCCCGACGGTTAAAAGAAAATGCTTCACTTTATTTTGTATGAGGTACAGTTGTCATAACACGTGGGGGGGGTCACAATGACCCGAAGATAACACAAGGGTTAAGTATTTTGTAGAACATAGCAGGAACCAGATAATGATCAAAAAGTGGGATCCTCGACATTACAAGACTTTAAAACTATTTGAAATGTAGAATTCTCTGAAGAGGATTATTATTCGACTGGCCTGAAAAGTGTAAAATAAATAGTTGAAAGCCTAACAGCACCACTTGTAATGGCCAGTCTGAATCTGTATTCAGTGCAGCAGCTTCTGACGCAGGAGGACGTATTGAGTGCTCCTGTGTGAGATGGATATGATTACAGTTAGAGAGCATCTGATTATGCAGATGTTGTCTCAACATGCATATTATGTTTTAGAGAGAAAGAGGGTGTGGTTTAGGGGGGTGGTGGAAAGAGATAAAGAGAGGGGGGTGTAGAGAAAGGGTGGGAGAATGAGTAAGAAATAGAAAGAGAGAGAGAGATAAGTCGAGACATATAGAGGGAGGGATGAAGATAGAGTGAGAAAACACCTTCTTTCAATCGAGCCACAACCTGGTGGTATTCATGTTTGTATATTGTTTTTGCGACAGACTGAGTTGCGTTGTGGTTGGGGCACGCATCTGCTTCCTGTCCGGGGGGATGAACACAGAGGAGGGAGCCCTTCCGGAGGGTGCAGCCACATCTGTTCTGGTGACGATTACAATGGATCCAGTATAGAAAACATGGATTCATCAGGATCCCAGCTTATGTTTGGAGAGATGCTGCTTCGTTTTCTCTAAAGGGATTGTCAGCCATTTCTTATACTTGCTGAACAAAGATAGAAAGTAAAAAATAGCATTCACATCTCAGCATTGCTGATACAGGTAATGTGACACAATATAGAAAACTGAAACTCAGAAATGTACACGTACATACACACACTTGTGAAGGCAGAGCTTGAGGGAGTTATAATTTAATTTAGACAGTCTTACAAGATGAATTGCACAGCAGTTCTGAGAGAGTGACATTTTGACAGTATAATTTCTGGCATCGCTGCTGAACTCTTCAACGGTGTCATTCTCCGTGAATTGAAATGAGTTAATTAATTACTAGGCCTTAGTTGATGGCACTTACAATATTCACTTACAATATGAAAATATGATGAGCAACCCATGCTAGTAATTACTCCACTACACATGCTAGTAATTAATAAAACAATCCTTAATTTTCTACATTGAGACAGGCAGTAGCAGGGTAGGATCTAGAGATTTTCGTTCGGGGTGGCAATGGGGTGGCAGAAGGAAGTTGTTGGGTGGCCTCCTGAAGGCAAATCAAAACCCAAAGTAGGGGGGTACAGTACTCCCTATGGTAAATGATTAGGCTATAACATTGTAGTTAAAATTAAACAGTAAAATTAATATTATATATTGAAATGTTCTGTAATATACAAATAATATTTTTTCATGGGAAGATTGGGGTGGCAGTATTTTATATTGGGGTGGCAGATTCTATCAACGATGCTTTACATATAACCACAACATAACTTTTTCTATCAAAGTTACAGTGCCCTATTTCCTAGAGGATTTACACAGCCCAAAACTAAACAGACACAGAAATGTACTACACCATAACTACTTTGGTAGTGCCTCGACAGGGCTGCAAATGTGATCATTTCATATACTGCTGATTCACTATAGTGTATCTAGCCCCCCACTCACCCCCTTCATCCTGATTAATGCTGCCCAAGAGAGCAGACACCTTCTTTTAGGTGTAACACAGAACACAGACTCTGTCAAATCAAACTAAAACACAAAGTTTATAATACGGTAAAGCAGACACTTTTAACAATACTCGATACCCACTACAGCAGACCCAGAATTGGAAATAAAACACAAACACAGGCTAAGCATCCGTCCACAACGTAATGTCCCCTGGACGAAAGCAATCACGTTGTGGGGGTGAAGTAAGGTAAACGACTGGCCAGATACTCCTCTCCCAGGACAAGGTGAAGTAAAGCCACTGGGCGGAGCTGATCAGGCTGATGTCTTGCATCATCAGGAAGCTGTCAGCAGGAAATGATGTAAGACTGTGGGTCATCCAGGGGTCTGGGGGCCTGTCTGTCCTCATCTTCCACCCTACATCATCATAGCCCCAGCTGTAAGTATAAATGCATCAGTGATTTATTACCAATTTAACACTTAGAGGGTGTCTTGTTTCTATCGCGGCATGTTCAGGCATTAGGGATTTATGCTCATCAGCCATTTAGTGTCAGTGTGTTCAATTGGATGTTAAACCATTAAAGAGCCTACAGTCTGCTTCTGACTGTATCCTTCTGTAGCGATGAAGGAACAACAGGACAGACTCACTCTAAGACGCACACTCCCACGACAGACTTATTCACATCAACAAAAGCTCAAGCATTGAAGCCAGAACATGCTTTAGTGGAGACGAAGCTCCAAAAATTATGACCCTCCACTCCGCCTCAAGAAAATCAATACATTTTACCTCCATTCTGCTATGATATTTGTCACTGATCATAATGAGAAAATGGAACCTATGGAAAGCCCCCTTATAAAATCCTGGTCTTCCTGGAAGAGACACATTTAATTTTTCAATGCGTCTGTGGGACAGTGAAGTGTAAAATAGCCCCCTGCAGTCCATTTGTGAAGCCTGAAGTGCTCTGATGTCCAAACCATAATACCCAACATGGAGCAATCCCGCCAGTGTCAGTGTTAACAGGGAGCCTTGGGCAGCTTGGGGTAGCACTAGATGCTATCATTATCATTACTGTGGTTAAGCCTAAATTCCATCACTTTTTTTTCTATATAACATACCATAAGGTAGACCTGGACTGTCTGAGAATTTAAAGAGGGCGGAAAGCCTTGGTGATTTTCTCTAACCCACTTCACCCCCCAACCCTCCACCTCCTATACCCACCCACCCCCCCCTGTCCCCCTCAACCCCTGTCTGATGTTTTATCATTGGCTCCTCCCTGCTGGAGTGGGGCCCTGGAGCTGCTTACAGAGGCCTATTAAGTCCCAGAGATGCATGAGACGGGCTCCATCTGTCCGATGAGGTTCAGCCTCTTCAGCCTACTCTGATGGTAAGGGAGCAAATAAGGAGAAGAAGAGGTAGTGAGGGAGGGAACGGGGGGAGGGAGGGAAAGATGGATGAGTTGTCAAGGTTGAGGACATGATTAGTCTGAGCTGGGGCCTGAGAGAGAGGGACGAAGGGTGGGGGGGACCTAGGCGGGTACACACCTGCCATCCAATGAGGAGATAGCCCTGTGTGTGAGAACGTAACACTGCAACAGATCAACAGGTTTACTAACGACAGAAATGAAGTACAAAGGTCTCTGACCCCACTTAATTGCCGTAGCCAGTTCTGGCATGGCACTCAGGCAGCGCGTCACACACATCATCAGCTGATGTCGCTCATGCAATCAACTGCAGGTGTGCTGATTCAAGGTCCCCTTCAGAGGACTTAAATACTGCACGCCTTCACAGACCCAGACACTCATGCTCACACATCACGTGTTGCTGTGTACCTGCATATTGTGCCATTGTTGCCACCCTCTATCATCCCCAGCTCCTCCATACTGTTTCATACATCATCATCCCTCTTTGTCCCATGTTACTGGGGCTTGAATGAAAGTAAAGTTTTTTTTAAATGTATTAATTTAGAAAGCTTTTGACTTCAGTGTCACAGATTGAACAGACACGACTGTATGGATTCTGTCCACACACCACTTGGTGGCAACAGTGGTTCACAGTGTCTGTGGAGGCCGTGTCTCACAGAGATTCTGGACTCACTACTGCGAATACATGGTGCCATGAATAACCTTGTTGGATCCTCCTACATGGAGTTACATCACGCCTACTCTTACCACAAAAGGTCAAGGCGTTTCGTCATGGTAGTGTAATACTAAAGTTTTATCTTCGTTGAGACCACCACAAGTTCAAACTTCAAACAGTGTGTAAGGCGAACACTTCGGTATCAGAATTCATTTATTTGTGAAATGGAGAGAGAGAAAGAGAAGGAGAGAGAATCTTGTTCAATATGAGACCATTTTAGAAAGACATATTGATGCAGTATTAGAACTATTACACATTTCCGAGTGTTGCATTATTTCATGTGAACTAGCGGTCTACATGGGCACACATGGGCACTGCATTATCACTAATATTAGTAATATTGTGATACTTATTATACAGTAACGTAACATCTATTCCACATGCATGATCTACAGCAAAGCAAACTTGGTGTCTGTTTTACCCAGTCTGCTTGTGCTCACTTGCAGCCGTGCTCATCACAACTAGAGCACAGATGGCTCGGGGCTTGTCTGTAACTCATGCATATGAATACGGCAGGTGGAGATCTGAGGTGGACGAGACTTGAAAACAAGATGGCCAATTGAAAACATGACAGTCCAACTATTGTTTCTTGCGTTAGAGGAGAAACTAAGCGAAACACTACAAAAATAAAGATGTCATTTTGTGTCACAAGAAGATGGTGTAAACTTCCTTGGCGTTAATTAATACAAAATGTTGAGTCTGAGAGATGTCCTATTGTCCAAGTTTTTATTGAACCTTTATTTAAGTCAATGAGAACAAATGATTATTCACAATCACAACGACAGCCTGGCAAGTGGAAAAAGTCACTTGAGGCGACTTGCATGTTTGTGTGTTAGACTTGATAACCCTTTGACGTAAAGTCACTCAGGTTCACATATTTACTCAGTATGCTCTTCCCTACCCCAGTCCTTGAGATAATACTCGTAGTGCCTCAGTAACAATAGCTTGCAGAAGTGGGTGAAAAGTCCCTGACTGAGTGCCATCTTCCTCTCACATTCACAGTGCGAGGCCATCACTGGGGAAAGCTTATCAATTCGGTATGAATATAACACAGAGTGCACAAGCCAGCAGATAAACAGGCAAAACATTGCCCATTCAAATTGCACCCAGGGGTTCTTCTGCTACAAATTCATTGAGCGGACCTTGAAATATTTTTCTGAGCGAAAGCTACCTAATTTGAATTGACTGAATACAGCAAAACTAAACAGCACACTCTGTCTTTTTATAATTTATGGGCCAGGAATCACTACGAGTCAATTACAGATAAAAAGGATGGAATAGCAATATATTTAACAAATTAGCAATTTTAGGTGTTTTTTTGTAGAAAAAAGAAGGAAGGAATTTTAATAGGATAGTCATAACATGTAAACCTCATGCTGGTCTCTCACATATGAACCCCTGTACTTAGATGGCTGGTTATTCACTAAAAGGTAGTTGGATTGATTGTCTAATATGACATTTCTTATAACTATATACTTATTGATCCATAATGCTGTCCTTACACAACTCCCAAACAATCCCAGACTCCGTAGCTGCTGTTTGAAGTGTCTACGGGTTAGGACAAGATGGCTGAGACAGGGATGGACCAAGATAACTGCCACCTGGTACTATTACTTTGACAAAATCATTAGTGCCTCATACTCTCTCAGTTTTGCCTGAAGTAAAACACACAGCTTATTGGAAGAAGTAATTAGCAATGGGAAATGTGTCACTTATCTTTCCTTTGAACTTTGAATACATGTGGAGCTGAGCCATGAATATCGAAGAGGTTTCTAAATCAAAGTCCTACCTTATGCTCATCCCTAGACTGTGTGGTTACAATGTAATGCTTGTTTTCAGCACAATCTCATCCCCAGTGTGTACGATAAACAATAGCATTGCTACTACAGTTTACATTAACAACAACACGTCAACAATTATGATCTAAATTAACATCTCGTCATAGAGGGGAGGCACGTCGGTCAGTTTCTGTGTTCTGGACTGTAAAGCAAGAGCTCTGTGATGATGCATGCATGGTTAAACAGGGAACAAGTGATTGATTTGAGCTGTCACTCAATGTGTTGTTTGAACTTGAGCTGTGATTATCTTAAAAAGGCCCTTTCAGTGAAGGGGAAAAGGACATTATTCCAGTTCATCTTTGTCAGTGGCATACTGTCCTGTGATTGGTCTACATCTTAGAGAGATGGTCACATGCATTGGGTCATCAATGACATGCCTCACATGCCATCGCAGGATCTTCCAGTGATAATAGTATAGTCATTTTTAATAAGGGTCATATTCCAGAATGATGTAAGGTCAGGTAAACAGTTAGAATATCTCACTCTATAATACTATATGCAAAATACAATGATTTTAATTTGTTATTTTATATTGGTTAGAAGTCAAGACAGATTCCTCTCCTTGTCCAACTGACTCATTTATTTAATACACTGAAATTAGACTAACCCATGGATAATGTTCATTGTTCTGTAGTTATTATACTTGGAAAAATATTGTTCAGACAAAGAAGAATAAATAAACAGATTTAAGCTACTCATTACTACTGAAGAGCCTCCTTTCTCTTTGTGTTACATGGCAACCGCTCACCACATTTACGGCTCTAAGTGGAGGCCCTACTAAATGAGTGGGCCAGATTAATTCAGGGAGACATCACTGTCAGGCATTAAAAGGGGCTTAATTAGTAACAATTACCAACTCTGCTTAAAGACGGGGCTGAAGTAAAATATATAAATGACTGAATAATTTGGATTCCATTGAGCTGCCTTTTAGCTTTGCTGCTTGTTTAGAACTGCTGGAGCGTCTCTCCGCTTCCTGAGTGCATTATCCTCCAATGGCCATGAAGAAAACAAATTAGTCACACTGGGTTATGAGATGCTCTCGCCAAGCATACTATAAATGTTGTACTCTGAAGGGCCTTGGTTTTATACAGTAGTTGCAATAAATCTGCGAATAGGTACAGTATAGATGGATGGATAGAGACACAGAGAGAGAGAGAGAGAGAGAGAGATATATATATAGAGAGAGAGAGCATGTGGGAGAGAGGAGAGAGGAGAGTCTGGTTTAGTTGATGTCTAAGATGTCCTTTCCAGCTTGGTTCTAGTCAGCCCCTCAGCCTACCTGGTTTATTGGGTCCAGATATCATGTCCACCTGACTGGCAGAAAACTGATAAGTTTTCATGTAAGTCATGTCCACTCATGTCGAGTGGAACTTCATCATGGAATCTGGATTTATGTCTGTTGACTTGTATGTAGACGGTAATTGAGTAATTGATCAAATTTGCCGTTTCCCTTTTTAATCCCTAAATGCAGATATATGTTGGCTCAAAATTGAAGTTGTTCATTTTGAAGAGGATCATGTCATTGACCTTTCTAAGAAACACAGTCTACCACTCCACCAAAGTAAAAGTCAAGCAATAGAAAAGTGATCTCTTCACTATTATGACACTGCATTTAAAGTATGTGAGGAAAGGTCCATTTTGAATACTTCCCTGTGTTAATTGAAAATGTAAAGTTTAATTTCTTTAGCTCAATAATATTCATTGATCGGTATTCTTGCCTCATGCCTGATACATTGATGTTTTTTGTTGTTGTCGATGGGTTGGAAACATTTAAAAGTACAAATCATGATTGTGTTATATAGTTTCAATATTATATGGTTTCAGAAAGTGGTGTTTAACGCTGGTACCATTATCAACAGCATCAGCGGGACAAAAGAACGGACGATGATTGGCTGTACATTGTTGAAAGATCTCATGAGGAATTAACTCTTTTCCTGGCTTCTCATTCTGGTTAAATACCATACGGTATACAACTCCCAGTGGAAGATGATGGCTTGCAGAGGATTATGCCAGTGTTTCATATGATTGTCTGAGTAGCCTGCTCACTAGAACCTGCATATATCTCTGTGACAAACATCTAACGTGCTTGGCTTTAGAAGACAAGGATTTCTATTACAAAAAAGCATCTGGTTAATTAATACCTAACAGTGAACTGACTGAATGATTGAATGTATTATAGCCTATGTAATGTAGACTTGCATGTATATACTGACAAAAATAGGTTGTGGATGCGGTTTAATCTCAATGTATTTCTTTTAATGTAGATTTAGAAAATTTCACTTGATATTCCACTCCAACCATGGAGACACTTTTATATAATATCTATGTAGGAATATCTGTAAAATGCTTAAAAGTCTTCTCTGTTCATACCGTACATCTCTCCATCATCATCCAGAACCCTCTCCATCTAAATAGCCCCGGTGGGATGGTCGCCACAAATTGCTGGCAGGAAAGGAAGATCACACTTGGGGTTTGGTTCTTCAAAACCCAGGGTGAGAGCTCCAGAGTGGACATAAATCAAGCGGTCCTCTTTCGCTGGTGTTCCGGGCTCTGCCAGGGAGCCAAGCATGGTCCTTTACGGGAATGAACAAAGAGGTGAAGGGAGAGGCAATCTTCCCTCTCACCTTGCCAAGATGTGTCGGCAAATTCCTATCCTCTGAAAATGGCAGTGTTTAACTTAAATGCTGAGTCATTTGAGACATTTAACCCCAATTATGACCTGCTGAGGAAGACAAAATGTTAGCATTTCCAAAACTGTCAATGAAGAAATGGGTTCCAATCTTATCTTTTGATCGTATTCAATGATCTGGATTTCATTTTATTGCTACATAGTGCTTTTTTCTCGTTAAAGTCTCAATGAATATCATTTCACATACAGTATTTCACAACCATAAACTAACTATAAAGTCAGGAATCTCTGTGTGTGTGTTTGTGGCCAGGTGTATTTCTCAGAAACCAAGGACGTGCAATGTTGCGTGTGAAGTTGTTTGGATGAATGGTTGGCGAGATATAAATATAAACTGTTCTCCCCCATGTTGAGTTGCAGTATGTGATCAAGGCATGGATCTTGCAAGAAATAAATATAAATCTCTGTAATCAAGCACTGCACTAACTTTCACCATCAACTGCCACTGCTCTAGTTTGTTTAATTGACAAACATATTTAAGCTTTTTTATTTTGTTTTCAGTTTTCATTTTACGAATAAAAATGACAAAGCTATATCTTAAATATTGAACTGCAAAGTTTTCAATTAACAATTGTGTACATTATGATATCCCCACACAGGCTCAATATTGCATCAAAATATGAATTCCATATATTCCTTTATGATAATCCATTCCTAGGGCCACTACATCAGTGAAGATATAAATTAAGTCAGTCTCATACTGTTAAATCTATGAACCAAACGATTATGTTAAAGCCATCTTGCAAAAACATGGTACTGAAGCAACTGGCTGGTAGATCCAAACATCTCAAGCGTTTTGGCGTGTGGTTTTACCTCCTGCCCACACAGGATGACAGGTTAATGAGATCTCTCCCATTTCATTGATTAACTGTTCACTGAATCATTTGGACTCCATGGTACATGTATCCTGTCTTGTGCTCATGGACTTCTCTGTAATAAGGTCATTTATGAATAGGCCATGGAGGAATTTAAATGGCATCCCCATTATATCCTGACGGTCGGTTTAATTACATACTAATGCCTAATGTTGTAAAATAACTGTGTAATAAAATGGTGGCTTAACTGTCTTGGAACATTTGATCTTGTATGATCAACAGTCACATTCATACACAAAGGAAACCTAGAGAATGAGCCAATTGAATGAAGTGTGGTCATTCAGAGGATGTTGACATTGGAAGACAAGGGTGCTATGCAATCCTAACTAGTGCTTGAACTGTGTCAGTGATCTATGGATGTCCCCAAGATGAAAAGTGGGTGCGGGTGGTGGATAATACAAATAGCATGGGACACCCTCACATTTACCTTTCCTCACATGATCAATTTATTCTCTCTTAACTCTTATATGTGAGGTTTTGGATAACACTAAAAGCATGGAGCCCCCAAATGGGACCACGTGTCACTTCAGCCTACAGAAAAGAAGGCAATACCAGCATACATGTTCTTCAGGTTTCAGTCCAGGGTATTAAATTCAGCCCCTTAGATACACAACCATAATCTAATTTAAGGGTGACACCGATGATCTTATAAAGTTACGACACCGGCTAAATTATGACCAACATAAAGAAACAAATCTTAAAATAACTTGGAGCGGTCGCTTGGCATGCGCCAATTAACCTACTAGAAAGCAACAATGAGGGCAGATAGAGACGGAGCTCAATTAACCATGCCTGTCTGCATAGCAGAAATGTAATTGCCTGCAGGAGCACTCCTAACGTAATCGATTACCTGCACCGTGTGCATTGTCATCCTGTAATAGATTGCTTATTATTGTGTGTTGTTTTGCGCCATTGGCTACGTGAAAATGGAACTCCCTGGTGAAGGTACAGTAAAAGGCTGGCTTAATAGGTTTGGCTGTGAGTCAATGGTTTACTTTTTCCAGACTTTGTTAACTATGACAGTTCAGACTTTCCATCGGTCAAGCCATTCGGCAGAAATTGAGTCAGTAAACGTTTATACTCATGGTGTAAAGCTAGTTCATTTTATAAGACTGCAAAAGTTCACTCACAACGAGGTGGGCAGAATAGAACAAAGCCCTTCAAAACTGATTGGGTTTCGAAGGAGGGTTTAAAATGTCCCCGGAAAGGTGCAATGAAATGTGCACAGGAAATAAGGTTGAATTTGGTCCCTATTGGTGTAGGCTACTAAGTTACTAAATGCGTCAATGCCTACCCACTTCATGACTGGACTGTATCACTGAACGCTCAAGATTTCAGCAGTGTGCCGTGGGACACCCCACCGCTGAATTGTCGAGCGCCCAGTGATACTGTAATAACAATCAGCAACAAGTTGACCTTAACTTCGTAAATAGGCCTACCCGACACGATGTGAAGCTAAACATTTTAGACAGTAGAGCATTAATCTATTGTGACATTAATAGAGAAAGAAATCCAGGAAGAAATGTAGATGTATATGCCGCCCCCTCCAATAGCTCGGGAGAGGAGGAGCATGCAACTGTCCAAGGCCACACAGTGATGAAGGAAACAGGAGGCAGAAATGCTGTGAACACGGGTTTTAATAAAATACTAAATACACATACACAACAATGGGGAGGGAGGAAAACAGGCAAAGGGTTAGGAGTAGGGCAGTGCCAGCAGTCTGTCAAATCAAATAAATAATACAAAAGGACCCTGAGCTTCCCTACCCCTCTACTCCTGCCTGACACCAACTGAACTACCACTAACCTCACTGCTACAATACATAGGGTGACAGCCACTAGCCTCTTAACTAGTGTGTACGCACCACACAACGCACCACACCTGAGAGGTATCAGATAGGACTCTCTCTAGGAGGAGAGAGATACCGTAACAGTAGAGAAAAGGAAAGATTGGTGTATAGAACCCAGACACGCGATTTATTTTATTATTTTTCTTCATTTCTCCAGGTGAATGACAAGAAGTCAGAAGTCTAAAGTGTTCCGGTCTGGTAGGATTACTATAAATGTCACCCGGAGTGGTAAAACCTAACAAGCACATCCATATCTCCAGCAGCTGATAGAGAGAGCAGACATGACGGCTAGCAGGAAGCCATACATCACCTTACAGTGCAGCACATTTCAGCCTGACACATCTGAGATACCTCTCCTCTAGTGACGGAGGGAAGTGGAGGAGAAGGGGGGGGGCTGCTGTAGTAATTACCAGAGGCAAGGCTTTGTATGACTAGTGATTATGGTTTCATCTTAGGGCTTGGGAAACTCACAGCAATATATGGGGCTGGCCAGTATGGCAAGTTGGCAACAGATCTCCATGAACAGATCTTTATTTTAATATATCATGGGTGTACAGGTGAAGGTGACAGTAGTGTAGAGTGTCAAGAATGTTTATCCATCAATGTGGCATTTGTTAACGAGACGCTATACTCAAATACATTCCCCAAACAATTCAGAGATCAGTGTCAAATCCATGAATCCATGAATAGAAGGCCATCCAGGAAGCATATTTCCATACAATACTGTTGACCTCGGCGAACAGATTGTAGAGGATGAAACATTGCGTTCTGCCTGGCACTGGTCTTTTTATGTCTTCTGTCAATGTCTTCAGCAAGGACACTTTAACAAGATTGTGTTGTCAGTTAAGTCAAGCCAGTGATTATGACTCTCTTAAGTTGATTACACTTTTTTCCTAATAGCCTGCGGGCTCTATAAACGGGTGCTAATGTTGCAGTAATAGGATTCGGGGTTATTTAATCAAAACTCAGATTCTACTGCAGAGGCCATAGGTCCATCCCAGACAGACAGAATGTGAAATGTGAACCAATGTTTCTTAAAAGACAGTTTTGGCTGATTATTTGTCATCGTCGCTGTGGATAAAAGTTCTACAGAATTGAGGCATGTCAATTTCATTTAAAACAAAATTGATTAATGACAATGCGGGTGAAGGTTATTTTATCTAAAGAAGGCAACATAGCCACACACAGGTAACTTAGAGATAGAAAGATAGAGATATACAATAGAGAAAAATATAATAATATAATATTATTCGATGTGTTCACTGCTTTCAGAAGGTGAACTACAGCCGCAGTGTAAAAACAACGCAGTGCGCAGAGAATTTACCAGAAGACTCTCTTTCGGTTTATAGAGCTTTATATTTAAAGAGAAACAATGATACTGAATGAATGCATACTCTTAGCAGGCAATGAGACATTGATGAATAGCAAAATATGTCTCTGCAATTGTGAGTAAACTATTTACAGAACCCTTTTTTTCCTATTGGAATTGTGTGTGTGCAAACTAAAGATGTGTGTTATGACACACGCAGGTGATGGATTCATGGACAAGAATTCTATTTCACTTCTGTGAAAATTATGGCTGTGAAATGTCATTTATTTCCAAATGTAACAGCATCGAACCGTGTACAATGATTGAGTAATGAGTGTCGCACAAGTCAGTCTATCTAAATGATCCTTCAGATCAATGAAATCAATGTGCCAGATTACACCATCCAGTAAACTAACTAACTGCATAGACCACTGGATCGTCAGTGTACTGTGTGGCACTTTTATAACACACTTGCAAGTATATTACTTTTACCACCATGAAAAGGTAGTCCCTTGAGGCAAGGAGGACTATTATGGTCAAATAAACAGTTAACTGCTTAAGATAAACTCTGTAAAGCTACACAATACTTGCTTTATGTGGACAAGACTCAAGCAACACTATTCTAGAAAAATGTGTAAACCACACACTTCCACTGGTGATTACCAAGGCACTGACCAAAGTGCCTTGTTGGGCATGGAAACCCAACAAACTAACTGCACCATTAGACCAAAGTATAATTCCCTGAGAACAAAAGGTGATGTTGAGACTCTGGTCATAGGCTATGCTACTCATCCCACTGAACTAACCTCTGTAACGAAACGTCGCCATCCATCGATGGACTTTTACTCTATTTGCTCCCTGCCTCGTATTGTATGTGTGTATGTTACTTGCTAATGCTTAGGGGCAGGGAGTGCTTCCCCTAGATACATATAGTCTGCCAAAGTCAAACCTATTTCCATGTCTATCGTCATCAATAAGTGGTCAATTCAGTATGTGAGTGTCTTGACTGAACTGGTTTCACAGGAGCGTAAGTGCTGTAGATTGTTGCAAATGGAATCTACTTTTCTTTTCTAGCCCCATTTTTGAATTGAAGGCACAATTTGACACACAACACAATTTGAGGACAGAACATAATGTGTGCTCTTCACGGGCAAAGCTTTTAATAGCCCTGAAGAAAGGGTCTTAGGAAGTCTAGCTGCTTGTGACATGTTCACAAGCCTTGCAAAATGTGTACGTGCACCACCATCTGCTTACAGTCACTGATCCATGCAAACACATTTCATCCACTAAAAACCTCACATAAGTAAAACATGAGCTGGATTGGATTTGGAGAGTAGACCAACCGACCAGCTGTTTAAGGTGCGTTATGGTTCTCCTTGGTTACAGTACAGGACAGGCCCATTATGAGGATTACGATAGAGGAAATCACGTTGATCACATTCTGAAACATTTTTGTAAACCGGACAATTATAGGTTGGGAAAGCAAATCCTTGTGTACAGAACAGAGTTTGTATGTGCAAGTAAAATCATCTTTAGTGCATCCCATGTTTCCAAATATTTAGTTTATGACACATAAACAAATCACAGAATGATGCCTCTATCTGATGTCTTCAGTCAGCACATACACAGAGAAGCTGTTGACATGTTAGCTAATTACTGAATGTTTGTCATTGCACTAAGTCATTTCTTAACAACCGATTTGCATGGCAAACATATTTAACTAACTCACATTCTGAGGCACTGACATGATGGCATGTCAGTGCCACATGATGGCATGTCAGTGCAGTGCTTCTCCAGTCTCCCAATGCTGCCCCCCAGCTAGTGAACCGGTGTCTCAATGAAAACATCTACTGTACCTATAACCAGGAGGTAGAGACCACTTCCTTTTTCACTTTTGACCCACAACTGCAAGAATCCACTGAAATACTGTAGACTAGCATCTTTTAAATCTTTTAAATTGACCCCAAAGGCATTTTCTTGCAGCGTTTCATGTTAATAGAATAGTTATTTGGGTTAGTAGTAATTCAGTTGAAGGTTCGAAAGGACAGAAAAGGACTTGCATGAGGTAATGCAATACAAAGTGATGTGCTCCGACACATCAAGGGCATCCAGCATGCTACTGCAACTCTTCATACTCTAATCCCTGTTGCAGTGAAGGGAGCCTCCGCCCAAAGCCTCAGACTGTTTTGCTGTTCATCAACAAAGCCCTCACTCTCAGCCCAGTTTTATTTCACAGGAAAAATAGAATGAGAATCTAATTCCTTCCTCCTCCCAGCGGGGGCATGCTAAAGCTGCGATGAAACTCTGTTGATACAGAAGGGCTTCGTGATAAACATGCCTGGGCTTATTTGCTGGGGTTTTCCATCCATCGCTCTCTGAAGAGGACTTAGAGCGCATAGTCCGAGATCCCCGACCATGGATGGTTCTGCTGAAGGGCATTGTGAGTTGTTGTGAAAGGAGATAAGCAGTGCTTTTTCATGTATTTTTCCTATTCAGAAATTAGAACACTGTATTTGAGCACATTTAGAACTTAGAAACTTTTGACACATTATTTGGAACTTGAAACACTAACAGTGTCCGTTTAAATTCAAGGTTGAGCGTTTTGAAATCTAATTATTTGATCGATGTCAGACACAGATGTGTATATCAAATGCTCTCATTCACCAGAGAAGCATGCACTCCAAGCTGTGTGAAGAAATATACTTTGGCTGATTGACATTAATATAACCCTAATATCTAAAGTAACTGAATTTATACAGCAGTTTGTTCCTCCTATAAACGTGTCAACATTTATTGATTCCTGAATTCCTCCATCAATCTTTTTGAAATATTTTGCCTCCATAGAGACGGATAAATATGTTGCTGGGATAAATTTACAGCAACATATTGATTTTTCCGGTGCCTCTTCTGTGGCAGAGAGGAAATTATGTATTTATGGGAACTGGATGGAAAATATTCAGGCCACTCTCCAGAGAAGTCTTGATAAATTTGCCTCCTGGTTTTCTGTCCTCTCAGACGTGACATGGGCTTTTTAAAGACACCTGAGGTTTGTCTCTGCAACATTTGGAAGGAATATGATAGTATAAAATCAATGGGCCTCATTCTCGAACGCAGTTCAGAAGAATTTAAGAAGGAATTTATTCTGAATTGGATTTAGGAAAAAAATTGGCAGTTTTCGCATCTAGGATTTGTTCTGAACTTCAGAAGACGTTCCGAACTCGAAATAGCAGTCGTTCATGAATTTGGCGGATGTCTTTTTCTTACGTTGTTTTTCCGAAGCCCGTAAGAAACATTTCAGAAGAAACTTCAGAAAATGTTCGAGAATGAGGCCTATTGTCTTGACTAAATAAATATGTTTGAATTTCTTTGATTGGGTTATCAGGAACCTGACATCGCTCTCCACCTAATCACTGATACCAGATTCCCCTGAAATATTGTATGGTTCATGACACTCAGGAAATGCATCAATCATTTTGAATGATATAATATTGAATGATTACTTCTATTTACACCTTCTAATGATATATGAGAGGTACTGATTGATTTTAACAGACTGATATGTTCCTAAGAATGAACCATCATATTTCTGAACAGATGGCGCTTAAATAGCTGTCCAAGCAGTATTGTGAAGATGAACTGTCAACATCAAAGATGTCCATGGTACCAATTTCGGTAATTGATCTGTATACTTGGGTATACGTATGATGAATGCACATGTTCACACGTGTACATGACAGGTCTCTATTTAACGCAGGATAAATGAATATCCAGCACACACAGGCTTCGTGGTTTTCATATTTCATCTTCTGACATAGATTCTTGCTCTCACACAGAATAATGAATTGCTCGGCCTGATACCTAGTAGGCTGCAGGACTGACTCGGAGAGCTAAGCTCAGCCTCTGCTTCGCAAGCTGCACTGTGCACCACCATCGTCGTCCCGGCCGCTGGCCGCAGGCCACACACTGGCATTACATCCTAAACTAGAGGAAGTAGAATACTGCTTCTGTCGTCTATTAACCGGCATCATCTATAGCTAACGACCCTTCTAGTCATATGCACAAAACCTCCTCCAAAAATGAACCCTCACCCACACTGGCCCTGTGCATGTCAGGGTGAAATACGCTATGGTATAGAAAGATGGGTTGGGGATGAGGAGTGTGTGCTTGTGTTTTGTGTGTGTGTCTGGGAGGGGAGGTGTGAAATGCTGAAAAGAGACTCAAACTGGCAGTTAATCAAGCATCTCAGGCTCCTAATATTACTTTTCTCCAAGGTCACGAGGATGGCCCAGTAATCAGCAGACTGAGTATACGGCCTATCTAAATCACAGATCTCAGTCTGTTCACTACCGGCACATCCCCCTTGTTTTACCTGATAATGAGAGAAACCAGCAGGCACCGCTAATTAAACATGATTGGACAATCCAGTTCCCAAAACCTCAGTGCCCAATGCAGCTCATCACCTCCAGTGGGCAAGAGGGTCCAGCGGAGAAGGTTAATCCCACCAGAGGGCTAGTCAGCCTGGGCAGCCCTGGGCCATGTCAGCTCCTGCAGGGATAACTACCAGACAGAAGGGTGGATTGTCATCCTGTCACCTCTGCAGGACCTGTGAGGTGAAACCTCTTTGATGAGGAAAGTAGAACACTGACCGTTCTGAGCCGGGCCATGCGGAGGCTGGATCAGTTTGCTTTCTGCAAGTGTTTGATCTTGGGTTCCTGTAGTATGTGTTCCTGTACCAGCTTCTGTCAACACAAATAATCTAATATCATGCCTAGAAGCAGACCACTAAAGATGCCGATAATACCAATAAACACATCCAGGATCATTGACATTAGATGTATTTTGTTAAATTCCAGGGAGTCTTTGGGAAGTGAGCTGCAGCCCCATCTTGAAACAGGATCAAAGCAAATCCCATTTCACACACCAATTAGTGTTTCCAGTGAAAACTCAAGCACAGATCAAAGGTATAGACAGCATTACTGGACAGGACTTTAGTAGTAGTAACCAGGCTCTGGCATTACAGGGGTGTTCAGAACCAGGGGTCTCCTCACAGTGATCCATCATTACTTTCATCCTTCGCTATCACAAAGATGGTGTTCCACTTCTAAAATGTGACATCGACAAGACAGACCATTTTAGAGAATCCGTGTTAATGGCAATCTGTAGTAGCTGATAGGTCCAACGGAAGCCTTGCCATTAGAGCCTGGTCTTTGTGAGTGACTGTGAAAGGGACAACCTTGGTTCTAGCTATCACAGTATCCTCCTCTTGTAATCCACATAGTCATTATCCAATGGCTGAAAAAGGAATTTTGGAATAACCCAGCAAGGGCTTGTTTGCTTATGATGCAAATCTCAAGAGGACAGACCACAAACACGATGTCACGGGCCAGAAACAGATTAACGTCTGTGACGCAGCCTCGTTTACCACACAACACCTCTTCTGTATAATCAATGTGAGGAAACAACAAACTCTGGGATGTTCCATTTAACCACAGCCTATATTGCCTGTCCCCCAACCTGGTGCACATTTCTGCAAGGTTACACAAATACTGCCCTGCAAATCTATTTGTCACGCCAAAGTGATTGTGTTTGGCAAGTGGTTTGCAATGCCAAATCTCCACTCAAACGATTTAAATAATTTCACCTGACATCAAAGGGCTCTATCAGTATACGTTTAAAACTTTTTGGTTGAAGGTTAATAATTTAAATTAGTTACGTAGTGTAGTGCAGGATCAAAAATGCCTGAGGCCCAAAATGTATAGTAAAATGTTTACTTCTTAGTTTTGGTAAGATTTGAACACAAGGTTTGATAATTGACCACACAGGCTATTGGCCATGGTGAAACCATACGGTGCTTTGCTGGAGAAGAATCTGCTGTATGAGCCTCAACAGATGGTAATTACCACCATAGTGCTGCTCTCTGATGCAAAAGCCAATGGTGCTTGTTAAATTAACATCTGGCTCCATCATTAAGTTGTATACACTAGTCACAGAGAGGCCTAAAGTATGTTTACAGCCTATGATGGAAATGCCAAGTCATGTCCAACCCTGACGAAGGAGTGCACCAAATCAAACGTCAAACTGGTTCTCTTGTGGACCAACATAAACGAGGTCTTTAGGCCCTGCACTAAAACATAATTGTCCACAATGGGTTTAGATGAGCTGCATTTATGATCACAATTTCCCCACACAAAGTTGAAAGATGTAAGCTAGACGTTGAGATTCGAGACCTTTTTTAATTCTCCATGACATGTTCATAGAGTACTGGCACACTTACAGTCTTAGTCATCCTTTAAACTTTTCATTGCACTCTGAATTTTATGTGAGGCACACCATGTTCTCTACACATATGGTTTTGGATGAACTTCCTGCATGACGAAGTTTGTTCTTCATGACTGAACTTCAGAGCTAGAGAAAGAGAGGGGGATGGAGAGAAAGAGAGCGAGAAGGAAAGAGACAAGGTGACAGAGAGAAAGAAATAAGGAGGGAGAGAGAGAGAGTTAGAGTGGAGAGAGAGGCTGGTGCAGGTTTATGGATGATGGCTGCCAGTGTGTCATCAGAAGATGAACCCTGTCAATGTCTGTGACAGGTCGCTCGTCGAAAGACATCAACTGGCATTTAACACACCAGCCACTCCTAACGCACTGTGACAGGCCGCCACGCCAAAGCCAATCGGGATGTCACAGGCTCTGGGAATGATGAAGACAGCATCCTTTTGAGTTGAGGACACAGTGGATGATTAGTAATGAGTTCCCTCAGGATGCTGGTCCTTCAATCAAGCTGCATTACGGTTCAGAACTCACAAGAGAAACAACTGAATTCTTCTGCACTGCAAGTGTAATTGGCTTTCAAGGGATTAGTGTTATTTGTTTGTTATCTCAGCCTTATGGTCGTCAGAAACTCCACAATAGATTGCATGTAAGCTACTTAAACATTGTTACAGAATACTTTGAGCCAGTCGAATATGATCTTTCATCTTAAAATGATGTTAGCTGTTTTTGTTTTGAAGGGGAGACCAATGAAATGTTTGTTCTTCATTGATGAAGTTTACTAGTCTGAAACCAAGAAAGATACAGACAAACGACAATAAATCCTGCAGCTCAATACACTGCCGCTAATAGTGTCCGCTAAACCAGAACGATTAAATGAGCAAAATTCTAGTTGATCTGGAACAGATTTGGTTGGCAGACTCAACCATCAAGGGGAGTTTCACAGAGAAGGGAACAAATGGACCTACTTAAAATATTGTTTTTCCGTGCTTTTATATTAAATGTGTTCCATCTTATGACTCATTAAGGCATTTCCAAATCCCTGCATTGATCATGGAATAAATAGTCAGTTAACATTTGTTTTTGATATTGCTCTTAGTAATTAATCTTAGTATTACTATTTTTCGCTCTCCATCCCCAGATACCTTCAGTAAAAGACTGAAGTTGTGAAGTATTGTTAAACCAGGCAACCTGTTCTCTACGGCCTCGCTGCGGTAAACTCTCATTCCTATTCCTCTTGTAGTTGCAGCCCCAGGTGTAACCTCCAGCATGCTTAATGTGTGTCCTCAGAGGTGAACCCGTAGCTCTGGGCTGTTTTCATTTTGAGGGCAGCAAAGCGAGAGAGGTCTCTGCTCTCACTATCATTAAAAGAGCTTGGGGTGACCACATTGTTTAATTTCACTTTCAGGGTTTCAGTATCCCAAGTCATCAACACAATTGGTACTTAATGAAACTTTCTTGCTTTGCAGCATTGCATTAAGCTAACTTGTGATGGCTACATACTAGTGTCTTTGTTCCTGATTCTCCCAGTGCTATTTGATATTTCCAGATGAAAAAAGTAGGTATATCCACTCATATTCACCAAATATATATTCACCATTCATTTTGCCAAAGGACACTATTTACATCTTATTTTAGCATTTCAATGGCACATTTGACATTTTCTCCCACAAAGGATGTGGGCTTTATGTTCTTTCAGGGGTGAATATTTGATAGGAGTGGGTGTCTTAAGTGTCCATTTGACAGACCATTTAAAAGCCTCCAAGACCTTTCTTTGTTAAGTCTTGGCTGGAAAGAAATCCCATATCTCCACTGTTTATATTTAGAGCTCCCTATTGAAGGTTTTCTATTAAACTTACTATTCTGGTATTATTCATTTGGCTTTTAGTTTGTTTTGAAGATAAAACATACATAGTCTGCTTCTGTTGTTTTGCTCCTTGTTGGTCTTCTTCTGTGGTTCTGCTACTGGATTATCTTCTTCTGTGGATCTGCACTTGCTTGTAATGAGGATTCTAATGGTAGAAACACAGAACACACAGGAGTCTTTGGATCACATGAAATTGAGTAAACATTCTATTAATGAATCAGCAAATAAATGGACTCGGCTGGTCTTTCTTTATTATGGGAATGTCATTGTTGACCTTCCCATGTATATATTAGCTTCACAGCATACATCTAATATAGTATATACAGTATATATAGATTTGTTGATTACTGTACCTTACACAAACATACACCCTAACAAGGTGACACCAAGTACACACCATATTAACTGGTATACGTAGAAAGACACTCACAACAAAATCTTGGACGATTTTATAACCTTGGATCTTGTCAAATCATCAGAAAATAATCCAGGAACTACTATGCAAATAACAATACATGAACAAATAATATGGTTGGACAAGATGATAAATATCAGCTGAAAAGATGACCAATACCATGTGACACATACCTTATTTGTCAATAGGATAATAACTAACCCTGGAAGGCTAGGAAGAAAAGAAAAAAAACGTTTACTCCATCCGTCATCTAATTACAGGACTCAGGTGCCTGTTCCATTTGCCGCTCCACAATTCATTTGGAGCACGTTTGCTTCACTCAGAGGGGTGGCACCTGGTTGTCACCTTAAATATGTTTATTTATTCCAGTAACGGAACACATTTTTAGAATTGGTTCTCCGTGTTCTGAGTTCTGTGGAATTGTAAGAGGGAAGCAAAACTCTCTGAATGAATCTGGTACAAGCTGAAAAGGTTTGTGCGAGACCATGTTAGGATGGAACAAAGCCTCATTTACTTTGTAATGGTTATAGTTTTAATATAGACCCTTTATTCAAAATATGAGATACGCACAACTTGTCTAAAAGCTAAAAAAAGATTTCCCCTCAAAAGGACGACACATTACTGACTAAATATCAATACAGAGGAGTATTTTCCAGAAACAGCGAAAATGAGCCCATATAACAGTAAACGTCTCCCAGGTGTAGTTTATAAGGCAGAACATAAGTCTAATCTCTGGAGTCATTCATCATTCTGACATCCGCTACAAGGTCTGCGGTGTATTTTTCTCTGAAGCAAAGTGTCTAAGCTCACAGCCCTATCGATCGCTTTTGTTAAAGTCCTGAAACGGAAGGTCGAGATGGTTGATATATTTACTGATAGGGTGCTTACGCTCCCATACGAACCCAGTCTACTGAGGTGAGAGACAGGGGTTGTTAACAAGTCAGTGCCACTCATTGCAATCCACTATACACTTTGTGTTCCGTCTTTGTATTTGTATTATCTTGATTGACAGATAATCCGACATGCATACAGATCAGTCAACTGAAACCTAATATTGAACGAAATATGTAATTCATTCAATGAAGATCGGATTGGGTGACACACACTGCCCCTAATGCATTTTTTATTGTCGAATTCTTTCAGAATGCCACTGTGTTACACTATAATGAAATAGTATTTTCCTGTAAGCGCTTGAGAGCAATGCTGGAAGGCTGCTGAACGAAGAGGCCTCCCCGGAGGGTGATTCAGTTGTGAAATAAGCCCTTCAAAGGAATGGGCCTCTCTGCTGTAAGCCGACATCTAAAATCTCCCGCTTCTTCGTCTTGACCGCTCGGGTCCTCAAAGGTCTCCGAACACCCATGTTCCTTTATCACGTCTCCATGGCCGGGGCTGTTGAGGTGCTGTAGACTTTCTAGATGGGCTTTACCTATTTATTTCTGTCCTGCCTCTCTTCTTCTAATACCTGATGTATTTTAAGGTCTCCTTTCTCACAGTTTCAAGATAGTAATCTAACACACCTCCCCACAGGTACCTGTTGAATCCCCCTTCAACTCCATATCCCCTTTTCTGCTCTCATATCCCTCCAAAGTCTCACATGCAAGACAGGAACATGAAATGTGACATGAAAATACATACCTTAGTTTTGATGTTGATTTAAATTTGTTTAATTTTGCTGTTTACTTACCCACCGTAATCCCAGTAGTGAGTGAAGTAAGGACGGCGCTTACGAGGAATGAGGAGTTATTGTACCCGTTTATGGACAATGAGACAAGATAGACTAGGGCAGAGCACTCTTTACAAAGAGGACAGCATCTATTACATTACAGACACTGCTGAAACCCTAATGGACTCAGTGGGAAAGTTGGCCGTGTCAAAGCCACTTCATTGGGTACCATAGGAACCACTTAATAGGGGGCTTCGCCCTTATTATCGGTAGTGCAAGCATTCAAGCATTTTGTGGGTGGGTGTGTGTATGTGTGTGTCTGTGGAGGTCAGTAAATCAATAATGTGTCTACACCAGAGGACACTTTACAAAGTCGTCCAATTCGTTTGTTTTAAAGGTGTAGATAATCAGGCTGTTTAGGGTCTGGCCAGAGACAATCATAGATCACTCTCAATCAGCAGTGGCACATTTTTCTGGCGGTGCACTGGTCTACACTGCCACTAAAGAGAAAAATGGAGGCATTCACAAGTTGACAAACGATATCATTACAGTTGATTTTGGCAGAACTGTGGCTACATCACATCTGGGAATGTAATTAATTCCTCTCTTACCTTGAGTAGCACTTACAAAACAAAGGGTGTAAGGTATGCTTCAGGGCCAGAAGAGCTGTTTTGAATCTAAAGGCAGGTTGACAGAAAGGATTCTCCATCATGATACTGTCTTTCCTCATTGGGGAACTGAATAGTTTGAGAAAATGATCCCATGACAGAAAGTGCCCCCTCCCCCACACATACACACACTTAGAACCCACATCCTGGAAGTATCTTTCTATCCTGCAGAACTAGTGGCTGTTTCGCTCCAAGACTGCCAGCCAGATCCCTCATTAATGCAGCAGTGACCAGCGCCAGTCTCTTGTTTATTGCATGTGCATGTGCTACGGAATATTCCCAACCAATCGAAACACTGGTGATGGAAGGGGTTCCTGACAGGAGAGAGGATGCATTTTGTCAGAGCTAGTGGTTCATTACACGGGCCCCTAAGGCAGCCAGAGATAGATCACATGGCCTGTGCAGAGATGTATTGTTTGACACTGTTGTAGGTAAAGTATTTCTGTCTGTCAGACATACCTTTTAAGTCAAGCACATTACAATGAGATAGAGACAAATACTTAATTTGTAATATTAATATGCCTCATTTGCTATGCAAGCAGCTATGAAACACAATGCACAACAAAAATCACAGTTTCTTCAAAGCACACATTTATTCTTAGGATTCCCATAGTACACTCTGTACAGTAGATATACTAGCCCACACAACAGTTCCCATCGCTGTTCTTAATCTTAAATTAATCTGCCTACAGTATCCACTGATAAACCCTGTTTTCCCGCTGAGGGATGTAAGACTAAATAACTAATATTAGCATTTTCCAGATCAACTGCAAACAATGAACAAACTCAGACGCACTTTTTTCATGCTCCTTGACCTGTGTTTTATGACACCCTGCTGATGTATTGCAGTGTTCAGACAGTCCCTAAGCCGATTACTCCTCCACTTGTGATTCAAACAGCCACTTTTTGTAGATTTGATGTCGGCCCTGGTTTCTCTCTGGAGTCAAACAAAAATATATCCTTTGAATATGTATTGTGTCTTTAGTGAGGTTGGGTTTGGAGGGCAGGGGTTGCCAAAGACTCAAGGCTCTGGGTCAGCAAAACACAATGATCATAATCATTCACGCCACACCATTCCAGAGGTGTGGGAGTGAATAAAATGAGACTTGCAATATGTTTCTTAAATCATGGCCCCAGGCAGCAGCTATAACTGTTAGTGAGGGGACTGAAGGCCGTGGCCCTAACCTTGGGGCTGAACACCATCCTTATGTTTCTGTCACTGCAGGAATTATTTATGTGAAGGGTCGTTTGTGTGTTGGGTCTGGTGAAAGCTTGTGGCTGGTCAAGACACCGATTATTGAGTCTGAAATACCATATTATATATACAGTTTATACCATATGTATTATATTCAGCTAGAGATTTGACAGGGCAAAAAATCTCTGCTGGGTTTTTTGCTGAGCAGTGCCCAATTTAAATATTTGTTAATGAGGGATAATGACATCTTTAAACCTCTGAAAAATATGTATTTAGTAATCATTTTAGTTATAAAGTTATAAAGACAAAGAAGAAAATGACGTAAAAATGAAAAATATGTAAACAAATCAATTTTCTCAATTCAATTGAGTTCAAATGTCATCGGTTCAATCTGACTGACCAGCTGCATGCAGGCTACTGTCTTGCTCCTGCCTATCACCAAGAGAGAGCTTACCTTTTATCTGGGGTAACACAGGGAGATAGATATCTGTTCACTATTCCCAGATGCTCATACTCACAACAAAAAGCCTTCTATTTCCTGTGATTGTATTGGATAGTTTTGAGGAAGTTTCCTGTCCAAGTTAATAACATATATCATCCCCTTTGGCAAGGTTATGACTGCCCCAGCAATGGTGTATTAAATTAGATAAGGTGTTCGCCTCTTGGAGAGGCCATCAGGGTTATGGATAGTTTCTGCCGGTGCCATGCAAACCCGTGATTAATGCTGGAAAGGCCCATGTCTGAGTATGGGAAGTACTGGGCTCTTCTGACAGTTGTGTGAATGACAGAGAGGAGGACAGGAAATTGAAGAGCTGTTCTCTTTTAGCTAAGGAAGTTTGGATGTTACTTTCTAACTTTTTTCAAATTAAGGAAATACCAATACAGAAGAAAACAACTGGGTTTTATGTGCCTTGTCAAACACAATAATTCATTAGAGAGGTTTCTGTTTCCCCCTGTCTATCTGCACATCCAATATCTCAACACCAAGCATGGCTACATGCCATAAATGCACTCAAAAACTCACAACAGTTTATTGTATCAATACAAATGACAACATCTGAAAAGTATTCTGTGTATACATTTCCCACTGGGTAAACATAATTGAGCCATTCAAACAGTACTGTAGGTTAAAAAATGTTTAGGTTGTGATTGCAACGTCAAATTTAAACAAGTACCCTGGATTCTTAGTAAGTGAATGCCCACAGAAGTCATAAACAGAAAGGCACACAGGCAATTTCTGTCAAAACAGGGACATGAACAGGGTGGAAGAGGGCAACAAAAAGGCCTTAAATAAATGTGGCTTGTGATAGGAGCTTTGATTACTATCTCAGCTAAATTAAGTTTAGAGGTGAAATATGGATTCATCACTGTATTACTGTAATTATGCCTCATCCCAAGTGAATTACCTCAGCTGGAGGAGAAGGCTAAAGTCATACTTTTGCTGCAGCCATCACACAAGGCCGTGTTCGCAATCAGCACAGCTGCTTTTCTGGTTATTAATATTCAGGCAAATGAGAGGACAATGAGGGTGAATCCACATTATGAAGATCAACAGAGGATTCTAATAGGAATGTATTTTTTTAAACATAAATCATTTATTATACTGATCACACAGCAGCTCCAAAAAGCGTGTCTTCTCTTCATCTTGCAGTAAACAAATGCGGTGCTTCTTCTTCCATGCGCAATGGTGATGATCTCCTTGTTAAACTACGCACCTCTACGTCCCTACCGTCCTTCTGGCAAGGTCTCAAGATGCTCCTCTTTAAGCTTCTCTCTCCACAACTAAATACTTTTGGCTTGGCCTGAGGGCACAGAAAGAAACATCATTTGTCAACATTAATGATCACGATACCTGCGAATGTAGTATTTTCTCTGCATGTTAGAGTAGCAACAAAAATCCCTTTTACCACCTGGCCTCTATAAAGTACTGTAGGTGTTCACACAACCACAGCTACTCAACCCTTAAGGAAGTGTTAGATTTTGTTTGGCAAGGTTGTAGAGGCCGCAAGGAGAAAGTGAAGGATGAAGTCTCTAGGTTTCACTCCCTCTGAACCTCATTCCCCTAGTCAGCCGTGCAAAGTGACAGCCAACATCTCACCTGCGGCAGGAAAAGTGCCAGCAGCAGCGATATTTTAACAACCTTTAGACAGGCACGTTTTTTTCATGTGACACTAGACGTCTTGCTGACTGCTGTGATGTCCTCCTGATGAAAAGCAGTCAATAACGCCTACGGCCTGCATCAAAAAAAAACGCAATTACCCCTAATTCTAATCACAGCTGTCCTGGCTGTCAGCTATCTCAGGCACGCATGGGTTTTTAAAGTACTTAGTGAGTCAAGGTTTTTCTACTTAAAAGCAGCGAAGGCCTCAAAGCCACGTTGTAATTGAACTAGACTACAAACAGGTACAATGATTTATACAGGTGCAAGGTTAATCATGGCCTAAAGAGAGAACAGTGTGTTGGAGGATAAGACCTGGTATCAATCATGCATGGGTCGCCGTAGTAAAAATGTGTTTACACCTCAGTTGTGTCTAAGGCAGTGCCTGGTGTGTTTATGGAGACGCTCAAAGTGCAAGCGGCATACCTAAAATGAGGTGTCACTCCTGGGATGACTGGTCACGCCCCTGCATCTCTCTGATGTTGAGGGATTTACAGTGTCCGGATATCTGGAGATTTATGGCTGGCAGGATGATGCTCTCATTCTTACGGAAGATGATAGTGTCTCATGACTCGACATTCACATATCCAGTCAAATCCACCAGATATTGTGTATGGGGCAGGACTGTCTATGTAGTGGTTCTTGTTTCTGTAGAAGAGCGTTTTCTATTCCAATGAATTCCAACTTAATTATGAAGTTGATGATATTGTGGTTCTGTGGTCTTTCAGAAATACATTTAATTCATCTGTTCAATATTAGACAGGTGCAGAGCCGGAGAATTGAGATATGGGTGTCAATGCTGAAACGTCAATACTGACCTTTTTTCAACCATTTGATGAACAGTTTATAATTTGTTTTTCTGGTTGTGATTATTTACATGTCATCTGACCGTGACCCGGCCTTCCCGTTAATGAGAAACTCCAGCGTCTCTCCATCTCTTGTGCTCGGGGCTATATTGCAGGTTTGGATTGCCTCAACTTTTTCCGGGAAAGGCTTCATCACTATCCGTTTGTTTAATTTCTTACCTGGTTTTAATGTCTTTTTTAATACTCTATTATCATTGTTACGTTCTTCGCATAATTTCCAAGGAATTTCTCAATTTGATTTTGAAAACGCAAGACCTGCACATACGGTAACATTCAGCCGAGGTCTTGGACTGAGAGCTGGACTACTCTGCCCTCATCTCAATGACATTTGTATTTCAGGCTTTATTATCTGAAGGCTAGCTGAATCTGCTAGCTTCTGTATAATGCAGGTTGGTCAATTGTATCAATTCAATATTCACCAAGCATTGACTTCATTGTCCAGATGCCCCCTCTAAAGATTTCTTCACAAGATATATCAGCCCACAAACAATTAAAAATGCTGTCAGCACACCGTCTGCATATATCACACCATTAGTGATGAACCTGGCTGGAAAGTATCTGCTGTGTGTGTGCGTGAAGCAATGACTTTGTATTGATATTTGTGTAAAAGAGACAATATAAATGATGCATTTGATTCGAAACGAAATTGGATTCCCATCTATCGTAAGCAGTTCCTCTGGGAGCCAGGGCACCTCGTCCTCTGGTCCTCCTAAGTAGCGTCCTCAGCAGCAGAGCCCAGTGGTGTGTGGATCCTGTTCCACGCCTGATGAATCCCTCCTCCGCCTCAGTTAAAACAGGGGGAGGAGTGAGGGGTGTTGGGGGGCAGCAAAGTGGGTTTTAATGGCGGAAAGCGTGCAACTGAAAGGGAGAGAGGAGGCACAACAGTGTTTGTGTGTGTAAGTGTAAATGCCTGTCTAGTTGTGTCAATGGTACGTTCACTCAGGGAGTAAGGAAGGACACAAAACTGCAGGGTTTGTTTCCATAGAAATGTGTTCTCTGCATTTTCCCATCCTATTTTCCACCATTCCAGGGCCAATACCAAGTGTTCACCTCATGCCTGGCCAGGAACATGGGCAGAAGAGTGATGTGTTCTCCATACTTTTAATTTGGGATTCTTTGTGGAGGAAAAGAAGAGTATACATGTGCCTTTGAGCCCACAATACATAACCATTTTCACTTGAAAGAAACAAGTTGACCTCAGTTTGTAATATCATTAGAGTAAAAAAAACTAAGTTTTGCCCAGAAGCTTCTAAAATCATCAGAGCTGTTGAAAGAGTGATACTCATTCTGCTGAAAGGTGGGTAGACTGTGGCAGTGTGCTATTCCACTGCAAAGCTCTAATATGAAGTGGCATCTTCATCAGGAGAGCGCTCGAGGGAGGTGAAATTACCTAGCCACCTGTCAGTCGTCTTCGCTGCCCACTATCTAGGTGGAGGTTCCCGTTGATGAGCTTGTGACTCCTCTGCAGCTGCAGCAAGGGAACATTTAAAAGAGACTCTCTTGGAAGAGAGTTCACATCTATCTATCATCTCTTTGTCTGTCTGTGTGTCTGTGTGTCTGTGTGTCTGTCTGTCTGTCTGTCGGTCTGTCGGTCTGTCGGTCTGTCGGTCTGTCGGTCTGTCGGTCTGTCTCATTAGCACTTAGTAAGGGATAACACTGGACTAGAGAAGGTCTTGTAAAAAGGAGTGGTCAAATCTTCTCTTAAATTCTGCCTCCACGCCATCAATTTCAAGACCTGACGGCAAGGACTCTGCACGACAGTTTATGTATTCTACAGGCACCCTGAGGCTACCTCAGTATGCTGTATGAATTCAAAGGCTGCAAGGAAATGGACACGTGAATTTATGTTCTCCTGCTGTGCACAAAGGGGTAAATTAGGAGAAATACCATCCAGAGAATAATTCATGCATGTTAAGTCTTTTCACCTGCTTCCAACTGACATGAATGGTCATAGGTCTTTTATCTCATGGATGTGACTATTTCCATACCCAAAAAGCATTAGTGAGCTGATAATAAAACAAAACTAAAGAAGCTTTATTACAAAAAATAACCCAGCAGATTATGAGAAAGGAGCTACTTGTACAAAGTCAAAAGCCATTGATGGACGTTTCACCACTCACAGTAAGATATATATTGTCTCTTCACTACCATGGAATTTCCATTTCTCCTCAGAATTGGAAACTGTTGAGTTAAACCGTAAGCCTCTACTTCCAACCAGCTTGGCCCCTAGCACCCTCAAGCTGTCAAAGTGTCAGCCATCAGCCAGACTTAGGGGCTGGAAACGTTACTCGTCTCGCCTTCCTGGGTCCCCTCACAGAGAAACAACATCCTTCACTCTCCCACTGCGCTCCATCACCCCAATATGAGACTAATTAGGGCGCTAATGGCTCTATTTTTCACACTAAAGCTACTAGCTGTTCCCTAATGGGCACAGATCCATCTGACTGGAGGTGGAGGTTGTTTGTAGGAGTGGAGCGATAGAGTCATGTCGGAGTACTAGTTACACACTGGGATTTCCTCAGCTTACTCTTCACAGGCAACGCGTCTGAAAGAAAGAAGGGTAGAGGACATGTCAACCCTCTTCACCTCAGATGAAACTTCACATAAATGCTTAAATGCATTAAATGTCATAAAATATAATGGTCCCAACCGCATTGGTAACATAAGAGGAGTGATGGAGGACTGTCGGCGGAGAAGGGGGAGAGGGGGGAGAGGAGTGAAGACACTGACGCTGAGCTTTGTATGTGAGGAAAACCACCGACTTAATTAAACTTTGGTTGTAAAACCCTTGTCAGATGGAGGCTGGGTAATGTATTTTTCGACCGGCTGTAAATCATGACAGATTTCTCATTGATTCTCCATGCCTGGGCACTAAAAAAGTTTGCTCCCTTTCCCTGGCTGTGATGAGGATGAATTAGGGATTCATCTTCAAAGACTTGTATTAGGAACCATAAACTCCAAGTATGTCCTCACACTGAAGGAAGAGGAGAAAGAAGAGAATACGAAAGAGTGTCACGTATACAACTGTACCTCCAATGTGACCCATGCTCTGGATTCTTTATCTGATACTGTGTGTTATTTCTAGGGATCCTCTTGCCGCATGGCCTTGCTGGCCATTGGCTTGTGTTGCATCCAACTTAGGGACATCAATTAGTGAGAAAGTAATTTAAGTTGAAAAAAATGGTTCAGGCACAATTACAAAAGCCTGAAAAATATTTACTCTCTTGATGATCGAAAGGCAGTGAAGACCTCAATAATAAACCTTTCTAAATGATTGCATACAATGGACAAACAATTTAATTGTGTCAATGTGGCCTTCTGAATAAAAGAGATTGATCAAAAAAATCTCTTCATTCTCCATAGCAAAGAACAGTTTCTTTTTGTACACTGTTCTGTTTGACCCCAGGCTGCAATCAACCCTTCTAAACCAATCACCAGGGTTCTTTAGCATAATTGAAACCTCTCCCTCGATCTATCTTGCTCGACTGTGGCTCCAAATCAGTCCTTAGGGCACTCAAACAAACAGTTTCTCCACACCTGGGTGGAGGACCAGCCTTGGTCATCACATTTGGTCGCAACAAAGCCTAGCCATCTATCACATTTAGCTCTGCTCAATACAGTAAATGGCTGTAGAGTTCCAGCAACTTCCGGAATACGATAAAGTCGTAGTTTGTGATCCATCACGCCACACAGCCCCTCCTGAACGACAGCTCATCTGGGTCTTTTTATTGCATGATGAACTGTGTAGCTCTAATGTCTGACACAGACACACGTTTCAGCTGCTGCTTGTGGCCCCAGGTAAAGACAGAGGAGTCAGAGCAGCACAGGAACACAGTCAAAGCAACATACTAAGGTATACCCATTTCTTTTCAAGTTTTGTTCCTATTTTCATGACTTGAAAATGTCCACTTGACTGATTGAACTCCAACTGAAACACACCTGGGTCCATTTGGTTGATGATAGAATGAATTCAATCAGTTGTTTTGGAGTTATGCTTAGTCCAGTGGACGTACTTTTTCTACAAGCACAAAACACCAATCACCTTCTGTTAGACTGTTTCCATCACCCAGCACCGTCTGTTGACACAATATGCTTTGCTGAATAGAAAGGGAAACGTGCTGGATTCTCAAACACGCTGCATCCCTCAAGCATGTCCCAGTGTTAAAAATGGCATTTCATTCCCTAAACTTTTGCCAGACTCCCAGTGCCCAGCAATCAGACTAATGGAGGAGAAGAGGGTCCCCGTCACAGCAGCTCTTTACAGACCCATTAGCCACGCAATCTTCTGGAGTGCGGAGCCAGAAAAGCACCCGGCCGATTCTCCAATAACACTCATTAACTCCAGCGTCCCAGGACCCATCAAGGGGTCCAGCCTCCCCCTGCTCCCTTCCCCCCCCCCAGAACAGAACTGATGTTCTTGGCCCCCGTTATAGGGCGGTGTATTTTCTGTAGACTGAAAGTTTTTTCCAAGTCTTCAGAAGCCAAGTCAACTTCCAAGTCTTTGGAAGTTGTATCTTTCTGGCACGTAAGACACGGTTTCAAAAACATCAGAATACAACACTTTACACATTTATGGTCAATTTTCAATTTTCCCAGAGTTTGATGACAATGCATAGCATTTCTTTATTTAGACACATGAGTGTATCCTGCATCATTGTCTGTGCAGCTAACCTCAAATATGATATGGGTGTGGGAGATAGTGTCTGACCTGTTTCATACCATCCCATCAGCGTGTTCTGTAAGCAGACCCAGTAACCTGAGAACAACTTGACAGCATTGTCCTGGGCCGAGCCCTTGACCCAGAACACAAACACACAAGCTGATGATGACAGAAGAAATAGCTTTTACAATCCGCCGAAGATGTCCATTATACAAGGGAGAGAGGTGGACATTCTTACCTGCCTACGTACCTTAGGATTGTACTTTCACAAAACCTAGAAATACATTTAACACATCCAACCTTAATAGTGGTATGGTGTTTTGACCTTGGACATTTTTTATTGGGTGGTTTGAATATGACTGATATCCCAAAAATCAACACAAGGGGCTTGTTTTAGTCTTCAGTTGTTCAGAAATGTGACTGAGAAACTATTTCAGTCTGTCAGTAAATTTACCACAAGTTTGTGTCATCAAAAATCATTGTGACATTAACATGGAAGGCACAATATGTGACCAGCCTTTCCGACAGGGAGTGTGGCTTGAAAGTAAACCCGTTAATCTTGTGTTCAATTAAGCATATGGCTCCTATGGCCCAACTTAGAGATCAAATGTTCCATAAAGTGTGTCCAATCTTTGAAGATGGCTTCACAACGGCCGTTAACCTTGAGTGAAGGATTGACAGTGACTTAACAAGACTGACTCACCAGGTTTCTACAGACTGCTGTGAGGGAGAAGAGTCCCTGCACTGAGCTTTCTGTGACACAATAAATGCACAGGCCCACGTTTGTTTCCCATGCATAAAACATGCATTGAAAAATGGTGTATTATGCAATGTTGTGACGCATTAGCGACATGGTAACTTAGAACACCACCTTGGCCGTGTCGGTGTTCTGAAGCTCTCTGCTAAACGATTAATGGGCATGTTGTGGTTAACAGTTTGGTTTTGTAGAGAGAAACATAACACACACTAAGTAGGTGACAAAGTGAAATGTGCAGTCCTCATATTCTGGAATGCTGCGGTGCTGCCAAGGTTTATATCACTGTCAATATATTACTGTGTGGACCTTATTCAGTGAAGTGTGGTAAAGTGATTCCTCTCTGTAGTAGAACAGACAGAGAAATCTGACACCTGGTTTTCCTAAATCTAGAATATTACAAGACTGAATCACTCTGCAATGTATTCAGTCACTGGCACTTAGTACCTCGCTTTATCATTTTGGAGAAACACTCTAACACACGTATTTACCTGAGGTTCTTTCTTGTTACTGGGAAAAAATACCTACAATACATAATTGTATCTTTTCATGGCTGAAGGGATATGTATGTAACTCGTAAACATTCAATTATGTGAAAATTACCCGAGATCCACTGGGGTTGTCAAGATTACAGAAACGGAGTTGACTGAAAAATAACTGCAACCCAGATGACAGTGATTTGAATGAGAATGTGTATTTCTTATGTGCCTTTATAAGCAGAATGGCCTTACTTACACCAAGTAGAACAGTGAATATATTGATTTAAATGCCTTTACGACTGCCTGAGAGCTGCTGTGGACAAAAGAAGAGACACAATTTCTTCGGACATGTTTAAATACAATATCACTCACGACACTGTCGGCTCTTGGCAGGTTGACAGTGAAGTGGGATTGGAGGCTTGTAAAGAGATGGGAAGAAAAGGAAAAGTTGAAGAAAGGGGGGGGCTTGGGGGGCAGGGGGGGGCTGGGGCGGTGAGCGGGTGAACGGCAGCCAAATAGCCAATCCAATCTTGGGCGCTTTATGGTCCGTGCCCGAGGTTTCAGTGTCACGTCCAATAGAGTTGGATTCTATGAGCCACACCGCCAATTAGCTCTTAAGCCTCGCTAGCAGATGAAGAGGCTGATAAGTGATGGCAGAGAGAAAGCCTCACAAGGGGCCCTGTGTCTTCAGTTTCAGGCTGCTGCCTGCCCTCGGTTATCCAGGTGCTGGAGAAGACAAACATGCTTTAGATGTTGATTGTTCTTCATTCAGCATGGTGTGCAAACGGTCTTGGTGCTGTCGGGGTTCGTTGTTTAAGGTCAAGCCTCGCTGACTCGATTGATACAGTCTACTTCTTGAACAGAGGAGGATCGTACTTCATTGCGTAAAATATTTTGAATTCCCAGTTGATATATTTGAATAAAATAAATAGCTGAAAAGAAAGTATTGATGTGTAAAAGTGCACAGTGTGTGTTTGCATTCAGCAGAGACGGAGGCATTCCCGGTAGAGACAGCATCTCTGCTGCATTGTTTTGCGTCTCATCATCCGGTAAAAAACTGAAGTGTGATCACTCAGCAGTCTGGGACACACACAAACACACACAAACACACACACACACACGCAGGAACTCACATACATTACAATACACACAAACCGGCACACACCCAAATACACACACACCCAAATACACACCCACAAACATATACACAAACACACAAAATGTCATGATCATCAAAATAGCTTGAGTCACTCTCATAGTTTTGTCTGACTTGTATTGAGAGAGGGATTTTGTTGATAGTGTAGATGTGTATCTGGTTCGTGTTACCTGGCATTGACCTCATAGCAAGGTGACTAGATGCTGACCACTCCCACCCTCTTTGACTTTGGGAAGGGAACCGTTCACCATGGAACCCATTGAACCATCTCTGGCATTTTCCCCAAACAAGGACACAGGCTAGGGAGAGTGAGGTCAGGGTATGGGTTTACCGACCATGCCCACGTTGCGTGCCCATGTACTAATGTCATTTTTTGCTTTATAAAATGACAGTGGTGCTTTCTTTTTATGTGTTTTATGCTACAGAAAGACTCAAAGAATAAACTTGTTTGCACTTTGCATTTGGTCTAAGTTTCGAATCCATCTTTGACCTTCACAATCTATTCCTTTTTATCTGACCAAATAATTTACAGTAAAAGTTTGAGATTCCATCTCTCATATGCCAAACAACACACATGGAGAATTGCAATCCACAACATTGCTTTTTGCGCTGTGCAACAGAGAGGCATCTATTATGCATACAGTCATATGGCAATACAGACGGGATATCACTGAGAGTCAGTGCCCATGCGACAATACAATCATGAAACCCATTTGGCTAACCTTGCTGTGTGTTTCATATTCAGACTTGATATATCATGGTACAATAATCAAAGACTGATTATGTGTGTGTGTGTGTGTGTGTGTGTGTGTGCACATTCACACCTCCAGTGACTTGTGTGCTCATGACTGTAAGAAGAAAAACCCCGTAGTCATGGGATTTCATGCTCAATACGGAATGGAAATAAGCTACATACACAGTCCTGACTCAGGTGCATGTCTGTATTGGAAGGTCCAGTCAGAGCCGGTCCAGTCAGAGCTGGTCCAGTCAGAGCCGGTCCAGTCAGAGCCGGTCCAGTCAGAGCCGCCCTGCATCCTCCTCTGCCTGACGCTGGGCTGCTCAGCCAAGCGACCTGTTATTTCCGGCCATCACACATACCATAGCCTCCATTTAAAACCAATGGAACGTTCCAAATTCAATTTGGGACTTCAGTGCACACTCTTCCGGAAATATTATTCTCCCATATAAGCCTGTTGCAAGTTTAAACATAATGTGCCGAAAATCCTTTTATGAAAGCGGACCGTCAAGTATCTCAAGGACGGTCTGTGTTCCCCAAGAGCAAATCTTGAGTGTGTTTGGCATTGGTGTGATCTGAATGCCAATACAAGCTGGTACTGTGGGCCTGAGTGAACTGCAAACTAACAAACAAGATGACAAAAAAGTCTTATAGTGTTTGTGATTTTTCTTTATTTACTTATATACTGTATATACACACACATATAATTTATTTCATATTTTTCGGAAACTCAAATTCTTGATTGGGTGTCATGTAAATTGAGACTGAGGGTGACTTTAGCAAGCCCCCCAAAGCAAATATGGACAGAAAATATTTTTTATTTGACTCCAAAACGTCAAGATGTGTTATACAGGTGTCTCTGTACTGAGGTCCCGATCCTGTCACAGCCACCAGCCAGAACTGATCTCAGCCCTGTTGTGACACTCCAGGTCAAACCGCTTTGCTTCCTGAAAACGTGTCGCACCTTCTAGATTACTCCACCTTAAATCAAACCTGCCTGATCCCTGACCCCTGCTACCCTCCACATGTCACCCCTGACGCTCCCTCTCACCTGTTGATTGAGGAGCGTGTGTGTCCAAGGGCGAGGGGGCCTTCCTTGGTTCTCACTGCTAACTGAGATCCACCACCTTTGACCCCATCTGATGCATTGGACCCCAGAGAATATTTACCTGGCTGTCCTGTGACCATGTGTCATTTACCCAGGTCTGTCTCCAAGGTGACCAGTGGTGTAGTCTGTGCTATACCTGCAAGCATATGCTGCATGCCTGTCAAGATCTCCCACATGCCCACTGTAAAATGAGCAGTGGTGCATGGATGTGGGACGGCACGGAGAGGAGGGGGTCTTGGTGAACAATATGCCCACAGCTTCATACTAGACAACATCACTGAAGATTATAAAATGGCCTTCTTACTTAAATGATTTCATCACTGCTCATTCCAGAACCATAAAAGACTGTAATTCAAACAGTGTTAGTTGTATCGTTTTTTTTCTCCAAAATGTTTTGGGGTACCCAGCTACCCCCACGACCCCACACCACTCTCCGATCCCCCTCAGACGGCTTGGTGTTGCTACATGAAAATGGATGAATCACCTCTTCAAGAGGTCAGACAGGAGAGTACCTTCAACTTCTATTGGAAACTGGTAAGGTTGAGTGCCCAGGGGAAAGAGGGAGGGAGAGAAAGTAAGAAAATAGATGAGAGCAAGACAGTGGTGGTGATATATCATTGTTAGGTTGGCAGGAGACACTCGCCAAGCAATCTGCCAAAACTTGCGGTGGACGCAGAACACCACCGAATTATTTCCAAATGAAACTTGGCAAACAAACAAGAACTTGTAGTTGACTTTGGAGCGATTTGGAATAGCATGGAAAGTGTAAATTCTGTTTAATCAGGCCCATGAATGACACCTTTGGGAGAGCAGCATGTGATAAAGATGTGTGTGTGTTCTATCCTAGGAGATGGATGTGGAGACTTGAAATAAGTTAGAGCTGATTTGCTCACTGTGTTCCAGACCCCAGGCCATGGACGGGAACTCCGAGTGCTCACTAACAAAGGACGCACGCTGAAATACTAATTGAAAGAACAAGTGGCACAATGTGCTGGAGATGTGGGCGCACACGCAACAAACACTGTAGTGTGACGGACACACACAGACTCACACACATTTGTACACATACGGAGAGTAGTAGTAAGTGGTGTGAAACACAAACTGAATTTCAGACATCCATATCTGGAGGGCAGAGTCAAAGCAGGTGACCTTGTGTAAATACATTTGACAACTTCTCAGCTGTCCTTCAGTCTGAGCAGGGGCCATCTGACAGGTCTCCCTCCTCTCCTGGTTCATTTCCATCTCTTAGACCACAGGAATCAATAAAGGACACGGAGAAAACTATGAGCGCACACACACACACACACACACACACACACACGCATGAGGAGTCCAGAAAGCATTTTCCTCCATATCATTTTATGATTAGTGAAACAGCCACACTGTGAAAGGCATCCAAGTTTTACATTACATTGTGACTTGGTGGCCAATGCATTTACAGAAATAAAAACAATTTGTACAAGATGCTTCTTCAGGAGTGCAGCTGTTTGTTTAATTTCTCATCATGTCTGATTAAATATTAAAATGATGTATTCATATCTGATGACAAGGTCATAAATCCAGCAGAAAAGGAAAACAAACAAAGTCATAGTGGATTGCCTTCATTCTTATACATTTGATATCCACCCCCACTGACATCATTATCTCAATCCACAGCAGCAGCATCATCTTCATCACTATCATCTCCATCCCTGGTTACCATCTTGGTAGGACAAAATACAATCTTTGAAATATTGTATATCATGTGAAACTTAAATGTTGGTGTTGAATTTTGATGCATGGAGCAAAATATTTAGTTTTTTAAGGAGCAAATGATGAGTCAGTTTACTTGATATACTTGAAGTATTCGAATGATAGGAAGAATCAGAAAGAGCTTCATTTGACCAACTTTGCTCAAACACAAAGAAAAATGTGCTTTGGTTTACAGATTTTTCCAATGTTCATACAGTATCTACTGTACATATTTTTGTTGATCATATTTTCTTGAATGGGAAGCGATGATACGGCTATGCCTATATGAAGATATGAACCTGATAATCCAATCACCCAGCCCGCTGTCCTAACAGTCTCCAGGAAGTATACAAAAGGGCTAATTACGTTTACCTAATTACATTCTGGCTGGCATTGTAGACATCCATCTCATATTTGTCTGGGGACCTATAATTACCTGAAATAGAAGCCAAAAGGGGCGGGACATTAAACAATATTTGTCCTGATACAGCAGGTACAGACACTTTTCTTCCATTGGTCTAAATCACTGTCCAAGTGATTGATTGGTCACAAAGATATCCTGGGGCGGTGTTATTTCCTGCTGGGTGACTTGCATTATGAGGTCTGGACAGTGGGGAATGGAGGGGTCTGGTTTTTCTTTTCTTCAGGGTGGTGAGCTGTGTCACATGAGCAGACCTCTAGACTGGGCCTATTGACCTGTCACAGTAACATACAGGAGATAATGACCAATGAGAGACCTCCCCTGAAAGGGTGGAGTCCCTGGTCTCCGTTAACAACTGCAGCAAACAGGAGCAAGACCAAGATTTGTCCAGAGAGCTAATTATCTCAGCTACATTCCCGAAAACCAAATTCACTTGTAACGTATCACTCATTGTAATGTATAATTGTTGTTATATATGTGTGCTATAGGGAAGGTAGAAGCATAATACGTGGTAATACAATAACAACATTATTGTCAATTATCTACACAAATCTATGCATCAGAAAAACCACATGCTGAGAGTTATTTACGCTGTTTGAATGATGCATCCTGTGACATGATTTTTGAAACCTTGTGTTTCCCCTTTGAGAGTAGCATGGCATTATGCCACTGGAGCTTAACGTTTTGAAGATACGTTTGTCAAACATTGCAAGGAAAATGTGATAAGCGAACCCCAACAGAACCTTATCATCTCCCTGCTCTGTGAGTCTGCATAAACACATACCTCATTGTAATGTATTCTTATCATATATTCACATATGTTTCACGGTTTGGCTTTGACAGTGCAAGCCCTTCTCTGAATACAAGTCTCTGCCCATTGTTTTGAAAGACATCTAATTCCAGGTTCTCAATTGTATTTCAAAGTCATAGGGTCAGTGTGATTGACATCAGCTACACCTCCCTTTTCCTGTTGCTTTGAATCCTGGATTCTCTTTTTACCTGTGAGAAGCGGCCATGAGGTCATTTCACAACTGTAGGACACTGTTCAGGTTTGAGAGAAGTTAGAGAAACAACCAAGTCCATATGGTCTCCTCTCTGTCTTTCGGGCAGCGTTGGAGCACCTTTACATACACTGGCAGACTAAACATGTCTCTGGGCTGCTTCCAGCGTCATGGCTGACGGAGGCCACCTGTGTGTGTGTCAAGCTCATTTGTAGCTGGGGGGACGTTTTGTTTAGAAGCAGGGATTCAGGTTCTTCATCCTGTTTTCGAATGTAACATTTCAAATGTGGGACAATTAAGCAGTCATCCAAGCCTATTCCTAAAAGGCTTCCATCCATAGATGTATGTGTGATACAGTCTTATCCTTTCTGTCTGGTACTGTACTCATTACATAACAGCCCTCCAATATGTTACATTATCCAGGCTTTTCCTGGACGGTTGTAATGGAGGCACTTCCCCCGCCTGGTGATTTCATCCAGAGATATCAGAACACCCACCAGTAAACTCCTCTGCCTGTGTGTCCTTTCCCAGTCAGATCCAGACGCAGGCCAGGTCTGTGGGCTTCTTTGCCCATACACACATGTCTGACTATAACAGCCTCTTCTGTGTATGCTTTCCTTGTGTGTTAGGCTAGTATGTAGCATATTAATTGAACTGTAATTGCAGTTATTGTTTGACATTGACTTTGCACCAACTTTCCATCTTAGTCTCTTCCTGCTCTTTTTCTTCTTCCTTTTTTACTTCTACCTGGGAAATGGATATCTGTCTGGCTCATAAACAGGATTTCCCTTCTCTCTAAGAAAGCCTCATAACTCTGTCCCCTGTAAGAAAGCACAGATGTGAACTAGATTACCCCCCCCCCATCCTCTCAACCCCTCTTTCCACCACAAAGAAAGAAGTCATTGAGTTTTTCCAAACACTTCTCATCTCCTCCCCTCCCAGCACTAGACAGGGGCACACTCTCTAGCCAATCCCTAAGTGTGTGTGTGTCTGTAGGAATGACAGAGAGTGCGTCCTTTTTCTCTCTCTCTCCCTCCGTAGAAGAAATGAAATAGGGAGTGGAGAGCATATTTGCTCTCTGTGAATGGTGACTAGAGAACCCTCTTAAAAATCTGAATCACTTGGAGGAAACACCTGGAAGTGACTGGAAAAAGTTGCAGAACTTTGGTAAGTTATGTTTTTTATTATGTGGAGTAGACTTGCCTTACTTTTAAAGGGTATGTGCTTTACTGTGAAGTGTTTGTCAGCACTGTTGTTTGTATGTGAGCTGTATGTGCGCACGCTTGCAATTATTATTTTATGCATGAAAGAAACATCAATATTAAGGTCAAAACTGTCCCTTATAAGATGAGAAAACAGTTGAGGTGTGAGAGGGTGCTCAGTATGAACTGAATGCTACATTTAAATATGTATATGGGAACTCTGTCCAGACGAGTCACAGACTTCACTACACACCTGCTCCAGTTTGAGCTAAACATTACTTTTAAAGTGCGTCATGTGTATTTCTTACCGTTTACCAGTTTTTGTCTGAGCCTTCATTTTTTTGTCACACTGCAATGCTATGACTTCACCAGCCAGCCAGTCGGCCAGTCATTTCAAACTTGCCTTTGTTGGGCCCCATCTCCACTATGCTGCTGTCACAGAGCTTGTTGTTATGATGACATCACGGTGGTTGAGTGATGTTTGGTGCTCTGAGGCTCACCTGTAGAGCCTTTTACTAGTGGGTGGGCTCAGGGACGGGCCTGAACCAATGACAGCAGAGAGTCAGGATCTATTGACCAACTTATATCTGACTTATGATAATGTCACATAAGATCCCTTTGCACAGAATAAAAGTATATTTTACATCTAATTGACTTTTTTTGTCAATGGCTGAACCAGGATCCCTGATGTGCGATACACTGTTGACATTGTCAAATCAGGTTTTGTACTTTCCAAAACAGAAATCTCTTCATCTCCTAAGTCTCTGCTAATGCCTGAGCCATGTCTGTTTGGTGCCTATCTGATTGACAGTGAACCAGAGCATCGCTTGTGTATGAAAGGGCTATTTTAAGCCAACACAAGAGAAAACAGTCTATAGAACATTGGAGTAGAATGAAACCATACCTTTAAAAGCCAGACAATGGATGTCAGAAAGAAGAGACTTTGGTGCGGTCACAATAGCAAAACATTGTAAAAAAGCATTATGAGAAACTGTAGAACTGTAGTAAATTTTTCACAGACACTCTGCATAGACAAGTGTATATCCCTGACACTGAGCTTGAGAGCTCCTTCATAAGTCGTGAAACAGAGAATAATGAGTCAGAGTTTTAGTGATGTAATTAAAAGTACTTAAACAGAAGACTTGCTTTTTACAATGCAGACTGCAACAGACACAGTAAAGGATGACTTCAATCTCCAATTGTGCTCTTTGCAGGATTTGGCATTTAGTGATTCTAGCCAATGAGGCTATCTTTTATGAGCACACATGCTTTTGCAGTTAAAATTAAAAGGTCACAAGTACCTTTGGAATTAGTTTCTCCCCCAACTTAAGTGTAACCATTTCAAATTCCAGGACTGTTTGATGGCAAGAATTGATTAGGAGGTTTTGCTAATCTCCAATGGGTGCTTGCATGCAGATACTGTGATACAGTACGATACGTAGTACAGAATAATATTACTGACCCACTGATTAATAAACATTAATAAGATGTTAGAATCTACAACTGGCCAACTATAAAACCCACAAATATGAAAATAATTGAGTGTACAAAACGACATTAAAATGCAAATAAATAATACATTTTCCTAGAGATTATGATAATTTAACAATAACGTCATGGAAATTCATGTTCTCATGATGGCATGCATATTAAAACAAAAGACTCATTAAAACAGTATCAGTCCAGTGGGTTAGAGATGATATCAAACCATCTTCCATCAACCATAGGCATCAATCAAAAGGAATGAGCAACCATATTGTCTCTGGCAGTACACATTTTCCTGTGTGTGTGTGCATGTGTGTGTGTGTGTCAGCAGTCTGCCTGCAATTGGGTCCTGTGTAAGTGTTTCTGCTTCCTGCTTTCCCCCAGCTAGTCTAATGTGTGTGAGCTCACCGTTTACAGTAATCAGAAACAGAGAGATGGGAAGAGAAGCCAACAAAAAGGTGATTTTACAAGAGTGGGCAGGGTCATCTTTGACTACACCAAAACTTTACAAGGATGGAACCACAAAAGCACAGTGGGCTGCTTGCTCCATTAGAGTGTTTTGAGAAAGGCTATTTTTGTCTACATAAACAGCTCAAATGAGGAGATTTCTTTACAATGTAGAGGTCGGTGGCGGTTTCTTTGTTTTTCAAAAGAGGATTGTGAGATCAACTGTATGAGAAGCACCTCCCGAAAATAAACTTACTGCGGGTTACCACCAAAACCGAATAGGCATTGACAGTGGAAAAAGGGACAGGGCTATTCTCTCCCTCCACGTTCTCCCTCTGTTCAGGATCATGTTTCACAGATAGTTCCAGATGCTGGGGAGGCTGACAGGAGAAGGAGAGAAGACACTCATGATAACAACGTGTGAAGTGAAGCACAGCTGTGTCCCCTCACTACACACACCTATACACACACTAACACACACACACTGACAGGCGTTTCTATAGAACATTGCAAGCCCTATTCTTTGAGGTGGAATGTCCCTCTTTGTGCTGTCCAAACAGGACTTTTTAAAAAACACTCACAAACCTCCACTGTCCACATATTCACAAGACATATGAATTGAATCAGTGAATCTGAGGATTTTTTGGAGAACCAGATCATGGTTTACTTTGGATAGCTGAAGAGTTTATGCATGATATTCTGTAGCTTTAAGCTGCTGGTTAATTTCCCTGAATCAGGACTTCATAACTATGCGTCGAATTAACCTTGGTGGTTAAAGAAAGCTATCAAGTCAATTAAATTCTTATTGGCATTTCTCGGATTTCAAAGGGAGTAATATAATGGTTTGAGAGCCAATCACAGATTAACACAAAGCTGTTCAGAGAGAGGGCGGCATTTTCCACAAAAGCTAAACCCTCATTTCAACCACACACATTCTCTTTCACTTAGGGGAGTGTCAAAGGTGCACCCTGTAAGTTACGAGGGAAGGGAAATCCTAGCAGTCAAAGGAGAGGTCATATCATTCAGTCACAAACTATGGCCAATAATGATCTACAGAGGCATTTAGTGTGTTGCGCCATTACGTAACACAGTTTGATCACACAGACTTTATGATGTTTACCTCAAAAACTACAGTTGAACATATGTGCTCAGTAGGGAACTGCTAGACAGACAAACAACAGTCTCAGTAATAATGAACAGTCAATAATTCACTGGAATTACTGGGCAGAGTCGAAGAATCATTAGGTTCACTTGGTTATGTTTATGCCTTAATGTCCCTAGAGAGATGACTCAGACAGCAAAGTTTACTTAAGAGTACGTGCCTGTCGACAAACTGTTCACTGTCCGGTATTATTGTATTATGTGTATTATTTATGTATTTATTTTTCAGGGACAATGCAGACCAATCAAAACTGTAAGTGAGACAGAGTTAACTAGAGAGGCTAGTTTTCATCTGCTATAATCATTAGGTTATACGATTGAGAGTAGTTACTAGGCTTTCCATTTTGCATAAGGTTGTTTTTTGGAAGGTGCATTTTTGGCCTTTTATGTATTTATTGGACAGAGATGGTTACAGAGACACAGGAAACAAATGGGACCCCAATGCAGTAGGGTTTTTACTATACTGTAGTACAAGTAGAGAGGAAGAGAGGCACACACTTGACCGCAAATAACCTCTCCATCTGTCATAAATAAGGTCAGCGGGTCAGATAAGGTCACATGATGTCACCAACTTGCCATGCCTCTTACTTGTTTTTCCAGGTTACCATGTGGTGCTGTTGGACTCTGGCCATCTTGCTGTGGGTATCCACAGCAACACCAGCCCTCAGCCAAAGTGGGGATGGCGACGGCGAATCAGGATCTGGTTTCGGCATTTCTATGACAATCTTGTCTAGAAATGCCTCACAAAAGGATGGCGACGACCCTGCCAGGACGCAAGACAAAGTTTGGGTCACATCCTCAACATCACTATCCCAACCTTTGCCATCACAATCCTCACCATCACAATCCTCACCATCACAATCCTCACCATCACAACCATCACAACCCTCACCATCACAACCCTCACCATCTCAACCCTCACCATCACAACCCTTGCCGTCACAACCCTCACCAACAAAACCCTCACCATCTCAACCCTCACCATCACAACCCTCACCATCTCAACCTTCACCATCACAACCCTTGCCGTCACAACCCTTGCCATCACAACCCTTGCCCTCACAACCCTCACCATCACAACCCTCACCATCACAACCCTCACCATCACAACCCTCACCATCTCAACCCTCACCATCACAACCCTTGCCGTCACAACCCTCGCCATCACAACCCTTGCCGTCACAACCCTCACCATCACAACCCTCACCATCACAACCCTCACCATCACAACCCTCACCATCACAACCCTCACCATCACAACCCTTGCTGTCACAACCCTCACCATCACAACCCTCGCTGTCACAACCCTCACCATCACAACCCTCACCATTACAACTCTCGCTGTCACAACCCTCACCATCACAACCCTTGCCATCACAACCCTCACCTTCCCAACCCTCGCCATCACAACCCTTGCCGTCACAACCCTCACCATCACAACGCTCGCTGTCACAACCCTCACCTTCCCAACCCTCGCCATCACAACCCTCACCATCACATCACAACCCTTGCCATCACAACCCTCACCATCACAACCCTCACCATCACAACCCTCGCCGTTACAACCCTCACCAACACAACTCTTGCCGTCACAACCCTCACCATCCACTCACACACCATCACAACCGTCGCCATCAACATTTTCGCCTTCCAAATCACCACCAGCACCGACCCTGCTCTACGAGCCCAGGCCAGACGAGTGCACGGTCCACTTTCACACCAGCCGGGCCGGCTCCCGGAGCCACAAGGACCAGAGAGAAGATTTGACCTACCTAAAGGCCATCCAGCACGGCAACCAGGCAGTGATGGAGAACCTGATCCAGTATGTGGGAGCTGAGCTGGGGGAGCAGAGGTACGAGGACGTGATCCAGGAGAATGTGGTGGGAATCAGGGATGACCACCTGAGCTGTGACGGGCTGGTGAAGAAAGTGGCAGAGGACCTGGAGGGGCAACTGGAGGGGGATGTGGAAGAGGCCCTGGCTGGGATGCAAAAGTGAGTGTGAGGGGTGGGGAGGAATCTGTGCCATAGAGGAAAGATTAGTGCAAAGGACTATGGTACCTTCTATGTATAGAGAGTGCTGTAAGGAGATACAGGGACTAAAGGAAGGCATGGATTCTTACCATAGATTGACAAGAAGTAATCAAGGATACAGTAGGGATTGTTAATTCAGGGTTTGAGAAATTAATTTGCCTAGAGATCTCCATCTTTGTATTTCATGTGTTCCATCCTCATTAGCTGTCATCTCTCGTTGATTGTTGTCTTTCCTAATACACAACCCTCTCATTCACAGACATCCATTTTGGGCCTCTAAGGCTTCCACCTAATTATCTTAATCAGGCCTTCTCCGGGTTTCCAACAATGAGAGTCAGGGAGGAAACTGTCTTCAGCTTCCTCTTCTGAAAGCCTCAGCAGCAGCCAGGGAAAATGTGGGGTTGGCTCTTGTATTTATTTTTTTAAGAATGCCCTGGACACTGTTTAAATAAACTCCTCAATCCCCCCCTCCTCTTTTTCCTTCCTTCTCCCCTCACTTCTTCCCTCGATTTCTTCCTTACTGAGCCAGTAACCGTCAGCTATGTGAGCAGAGAACTAGCCTCCCTGCCATGCCTCCTGTCCATGAAGTGAAACAGACTGCTGGCTAGCGAGGATCCGACTGGATTTACTAGGCCACTACACCTGCGTCTCCTCCTTGCCTCTGTCCCCAGTTCCCACAACCACCTAGCTCACCCCTTTTCCTCTACCTCTCCACCCCCTCCCCCTCTTCCTCCTCCTTCCCCTTCTAATGCCGGCTGTTTGCTCTTTCGTTCCCAGAATCAAAGAGGAGTCGCTGGCCTTTGAAGGCATGCTCCGTGCAGCAGCAGACATTGCCAGCAGGCTGGAAGTCTCCTCACAGGCCCTGCATGCCTCCTTCACCAGTCAACTGAAAGACAAACATGCTGTCCTCCATCGTTAAGGAGGAGACCCCTGGGCAACAGCACCATGCAAAACATCTAACAGTGTTTGGCTCAGGCTGGCCGATAATCCACCTCTGTCTGTGACTCTCCCCAGAACAGCCCTTGATTTTCCGGAAACCTGCAGTTTTTCTTCAAATGTGCAGTGGATTGTTCGATTTAGTGGATGTTGAGTGGATAGACAGGGAAGTCTATCCCCCCAAGGGTGGGGGGGGGGATTTATAATAGTTTTAAGACTATATGACATGAACTCTTTCAAGTGTGCAGTGCTCTCTACAGTGGCTACCCATGTGTGAGGAAAAGCAATCGTTGTAAACAAACGCAAGCGATGTTTTTCTATTTCGGTGCAATACAACAGAGTAGCTCATTCTGCACAGCGTATATTAAAAAGAAGAGTGTATTACAAAACACACTTTCCATCAATGTTTTAGTCCTGGAAAGATCAAATAACATGTATACATTATAATTGTGTTGGTTTGTCTGAACGAAACAGCATGTCGCATGTTGTATTCTGTTGTGTTGTTGGCTATCAGAATTGCAACAGCATGGAACTCTTGTGTCTGCCACACAAAGAGCTGAACGTGTCTGGGTCTGACTGTCCTGGTTCAAGGGCGAGACTGGAGGCTGGGAGAAAGCTGTGGGGCTGCTTTTTTGGAGAGGATTTCCCTTTTATAGAGCAAAGAAAGCTTATTGGGGCCAGAGGGGCAGGGGGTGCAGGGGGGAATGTGGGGGCCTCTCAAGGTGTAACTAGACTTTGTTCAGATGGGTTACTTTATTTAGATAAGGTGACATAAGGGAAGCTTGAGAGAAGCTCAGAGAAAACTGTGGTGCTCGAGAGAAGAGGGCAGGGTTTTGCAAGACTTTCTTCTTTGACCCCCTGAAAGGTCAACACAGCTAGGATAATGATGTATCTCTTTCTCATCACTAGGGGTGGGGGACATGTGACTCCTGGCAACTTGATTCATGCATTTCATTAGTATCAACTTGAGGATATAGTTCCTCTTCTTCGTCAGTGGACTTGGTGTTTGCATAACATCACTGAATGGAACAAAATTGTATTTTCACCTAAAGTGCATATTTAGTACAGGCCTGTACACTCAATATGACAAAGTGTTTAGACTGTTGTGATAAGTGGATAAATGTGTCTACATGTACTGTCTTGTTTGAATGTGAAGTATACTATCAACTGGCAAGTATAGTGTTTTATAAGTAAAGGTAGTAAATAAAAATGCATGGCAAAACAAATAACTACATTTCAAGTGTGGTACTATTCATAAATGGTGAAACTGTTATTAGAGACTGTTTTTTGCCAAAGAATAACGGAAGAAATGTTTTCACCTGTTCTGCTCTCTAGCTACACTTGATAGTAACAGCAGAAAAATGCTTTATTGGTGAGATTCCCTTTTAATTAAGAAAATCCCGCTAACATGTTATGCTGATTGAACTATTGATGAAGTATCTTTCATAAAAGTAAAATGCACACAATAGGCCATTTCTAATTCTGCCAGTCTCGAACGAAATAATCAGACATTAGTTTAATCGAAACCATGGCAGTATTGAATTAGGCCTATATCAACTTTCAGATTTGTAAGGGAACGAGGTAGATAGGCTACCCTACCTTGTAGAGTAGAGTATAGCCTACCTAGAACACGCTTTAGGCTACTGAAATGCTAATATATTTGTCAGCCTAATTTGTTAGGGGACTTCAGTTTTGTTTAAGTCCCTCCTTTATCGTCCCCATCCAATGGGCAGAGGAATGACCGCAAAGTGGGCTGCGCTGCGCTGACAGTCAGAGAAGGAGCGAGGACTGGTCGCGATACATTCTGTTTATCTTTTTTATAGATCAGGGAGGATGGTTTTGAGCAGGTCGTTTTGGAAAAAAAGACAACTGAAACTACTTAAAATCTAACGAAATTACACTTTAGGGTCAATTAAACGTTGTCGGCGAGTGAGCGGATGCCAGAATGAAGGTTGTAAAAAGGATGCGTAAAAGTTACAACCGTGCGTAACTAAAGCGCGCAATGCATAAATGCTGGTAATATAATCAACTTTGGATTCCGTTATTGTGACTCATTTAAACTTTAAAATGTGTGAGTACACTTCTCAGTCTATGAAGCATCAGAATCTAAATTCAGATGCATATTCATTGCGGACCATGTAAGCGCGTTTCTGATTCAACCTCTCCAAAGAGGATATAACTCTGTAGGTTTCTGACGATCGAATTTGGATACAAAAGCTACTCATCGAACAAAGTTAAGTTAGTGATCTATACCGATACCTTTTCAAATATATTCCGTCAATTATGCAATTTAGTCACTAAAGCCAGCGGGCATGCAGTCAAAGAACGTCACACTCCCCCGCCCATGATCAGAGAGAATATCAAATCTGGTTGTGTCAAACTGTCCTCATGCCTCTTCTGCGAAGATGATGACACAAGAGACTGCATTCAAAGCGACCGCAATATTTTCACATGTCACGGTTTCAAGATAACCTTTCAAGTGGATGACCCAATGCCCTCAAGTAATATACTTTTTAGCTGTTTTGCCTGGAACAATATGGAACGCGGAATCAACCACCTGTTTTCCGTGAGGACAACCATTGTCTGGTGCTTCTTCTTATGTGAGTCAAGTATGTGAGTCAAATTCGGTTTACGTTTTCTTTTGGCTTAAACTTACCCTCCGTCATCAAGGTAGGTTTGAACAAAATGAAACAATGACTTATTGATGATGGTTTATTATCATATGGGGATTTCCCACTTTCGACCATCTGTCATTAGCCTACTATCATATCATAATTAGCCTACTCATGCACTGCTGTATGCCGTCCATAGTGTCTGAACTAAAATAGACGTACCTGTCTGGTGGACCTTCATGCTGATCCCTGTGTTTGACTACTGCATCAATGCAGAACTTAAACTCAGATTATCTGTAATTGACTGCTTTAACTATTTATCAATTAACTTTTATCTGAGGCTTTCGGTTGCTCATCGGTGCTGATCTGTGGGCAACTGTGAAGCCTTTTGCTTGCAAAAATGGCTAAAACCTACAAATTATTTTCGATTTGATTTAATTTACAGTAGGCTAGTGTCCTCCCTGCGCATATGCTACAGGTGTTTGCCGCTTCCCAGCCCACACACGCATGTGGATCTTATAGGCGGACAGTGAGCTCTGCCTTCATTGTTTGATAAGACAATAACGGAAAGTATTCACGGTCTGACGGGTATGACCTGAACGCTGCAATTGATAACTTGCTTGTCGTGTGATTTTTTTGATGGATTTCGACAGTCGAATTCTGACAGTAGCACGTTTGGCCCGAGAAGTTGCTGACTCGGGCAGGGTTACACTCCTGGACAGCTTTTCCGCCCGAGGCACAATCGCCTTGCCAAGCAGCTTGGGTAGTGTCCAAGATTCAAGCCTGGCACTGAGGTGTCATCTCGTTTTGGATCTTCAGTAAAAGAAGGCTTTGATCTGAGACGCTGGAGGGGTTTCTGTCAAGCCTCGCATCTGCCCTTGTCTTCTGCGCCTTCCCAGACGGACGAGCAGCTGCGCAGTCACCGCCTAGCGTCAAGCGCGCACATAATTGTGGTCCATACGTGGTACATGGCCGGTGGAGAGCGCGTGCAGAAAATGACCGAGATGTACGACAGTTATGTAGACACGTACTGCAAAATAATCAATTGTAATGTTTCCAGTGATAATTAGATGTTAGATGTGTTTGTCTAATCATTAGGACCAGTCTTAATGTGTAACATGTTAAAACAAGCCAAACGTTCTCACCAAATTAACCAAACCCATTCACCTGATGTTTTCTCCTCCATTATGGTGGTTACATTTAAATATAAGTATTTTTCCAAGGACAAATATTGTCCTTTTCATATAACATTTATACATTGTGTTTTGGTCTCCATGGAAGTTTACTGTGGTGTCAAACATAATGATCCACCTGTAATGTAAGCAATACAAAGATATTCATGAACTGGGCCCCAAATAGAGTGGCCATGTAGAAGTAGACTCAGGCTGTCCATGCAGATTTCTCTGGGCCTCATCAAGGACCCTGACCCTTTCATGTCATGTATGATGTCCCTGTCCCATGCCCTCCTCCACAGGGCTGGCAGGTTGACTTTAGAGGTGATAAAGGCTTGCAGAGATGGCCCTCAAATCTGTGTCTCACCACTCGGTAATGGTGTGGTCCTGAGGGTGTGTAGCCAGCCAGATGCAGCCAATCAGAGGCGTCGTTTCAGGACCCTTACCCATTGCACACCCCATTAGGTAGTGCTGTGCGACACTTTTACACCATCCAATTGCACCTCAGATATTTGGTGCTTAAGTCTTGGAAGCCCAAACGGCCCCTCTGTGAAGTTGCAGAGTATGGCATTGTATCCGCATTGCTTTAAGTAAAGCAGTGGTCAAGGCAATTTCTGCCATCGATATTACCATATAAGTATCAGTAAGGAAATGTCCATGGATTCAGTTTATCCAGATTATCTGTAAATCCACATCAGTCTCCACAAGGTTTTCATAATCATACCCAGACCTTTGAAGTATTGAGTTCTCTGAGAAGGTCACATACACTCAGCTATGGGTGTGACTGATTTTTTTTAGATCTGATGTGTCACCCCACCACTTGTGTGTGTAAGTACGGTGTCAGGGTTAATGGCAACATGTTTTAGGCATCACCAACTGACAGCTGGCAGCTGTAACAATAGACGTGTTGCAGTCGGAGTTTTACCCAGCGTCCCTCACTCTGGTGGATTATCTCACCTCCAGTTAGCAGCTGTAAGTAATGATGTGTGTAATTGATTACATTGATGAAGGACTCAATGCTAATCCTCAGGAGAGGGACTTCCTGTCTGGAACGCTCTATTCATCCAGCGTGACGATAATGAGATCAGAGTGTCAGCTTGTCCTGGAGTCTGTCTAGACTCCCAACTCAGAGTCAATTAGATTAAGCCTCTCCCCCAACGAAGGAGACACACCACACATCCATACTAACAACTCTACGGTCACCTATCAAATCTGCTTGATATGCACAGGGAGTCTGCTCTACTTCCTCCTACTCTACTTTGTCAACTCCACTTTGTTGTGTTCGACCTCCTCCTACTTACAGTATATTCTACTTGTTTCTAATCTATTTCCTCCAATTGTACTTCCTTCCTTTCCTGCTACATGCTCCCTGTTCTGTTCCCATGTCTGTTATTATGATGTCAAACCATCTTTTTTTGGAAACAATTTAATTTCCATCTGGTCCATTTCCTTCTTCATCATTCTAACCCCTGGTGTATAGGATCAATCAGTGTCTGATCACGCAGGCCAGCTGAATTCACATCAGAAAAAATGAACAAACAAGACCTCTACAAGCTCACATCTTACCAACCTCCAAATAGTGCCAATAGCAAACATAAGTGACTGCACTACAGAGATTTGTCACATTGTAGCATTCATATGCCCTATACATTCACCTACTGTTCATCTGGGGGTACAGACATCAACACGATTCTCTATGACAAACGGACTCCTTTGTCTTTTCTGGCCCCTGCAGTCTTCTGCCATGAGAAGACCCACTCCCATGCTGAGGATGAGCTTTTCAAGAAGCTCTTTGTCCGTTACAACAAGTGGTCGAGGCCTGTGCCAAACATCTCTGACGTGGTCATCGTCAAGTTTGGCCTCTCCATCGCACAACTGATTGATGTGGTAAGCAGAGCGCCTGCTCTCTTCACAAAGAAACATATTTTCTGATTATGTGACACATTAGCACTTACTTGATTGGAAAAGTAAATCTTAAACAAGTGTTTATGTAAAACACCATATTAACCATTTCAATTGAAATGATATAAATAGATTCAAATGAAAACATTTAATGTCTCTATTTTCTTTACATTCCAATTGTATTTCACTAAACATGGCAAGATCATAAGTGCCTGGATGAGGCGTATGTAAAATGTACCTAGCAGGCACTAAACAATTGAAATTGTAGAGGTTTATCCACAGCTATTGCTAATATGCTCCACTGTAGTCCAGAGGAGCTACACACCCACACACTGTTCTGCACATCCTTTCAGTTATTAACTGGAGCCAGGACAGCAGCTGTGAAGGATGTACAAGTCACCCGTGAACTGAATTGATCAGTTTACAGAATGATCAATCAATAACGTTGGGTGGAAGGTCATAGTTTAGTTTTTGTTTAGTTTTATTTCTCCAGTGTTTCCATGGTACCGATCCTGCTGGAGTGGTTTATTAATACACATACAGTAGTTCTAGTTCATACATTTCTACAGTAGATCATACATTTCTACAGTAGATTTCTATACAGTAGATACATTTCTGTGATTCTCAGCCTTGGGCACAAATAGTAGTAGTACTGCAGGTAACCTGTAAACAACCTTTTCTATATGGACCAGCCAAAAAACAACCTTAAAAGAAACTGGATTATACAACCTTTGACCCTGTCTGATGGCATGCTTTTCTTCAGCGAACATTGCTGTTCATCAGTTTATTAAAGTGAAGTATGCCGCAAGCTCTGTGTGGGACAGCCTTGACCTTCCTAAAGACCTCAGCAGATCTGCCTGGACTGAACCCAGTTTGCAGACTGACTCAGCTTTTTTTGTCTACAAACTTCTTTTATCTTTCTTTCCCCATCTTGTTAACACTGGCTGATGTTGCTCAGGTATCGCTCCCTGTCTCCCTCTCTCTGTCTGTCTCTCTTTCCCTCCTCTGCAGGATGAGAAAAACCAGATGATGACAACCAATGTCTGGCTGAAGCAGGTGAGTAAAGAAGCAGATACTTGTAAGTGTTCTCTAACTCTAGCAGTACCCAGTGTGGGCCTTTGATGTGTCCCTAGAGAAAAGGGCCCGAGGCTCCACAGAATAACCACAGGATGAGAGAAGATTCAAAGACACAAAGGGCAGGATGCCCTTTTGAAATCGTACTTATCGTCCGAGAACAGAACGTCTCGGCCTAATTCTTTCCTCTCCTCAGTGCCTGTGAAAGGACAGTTCTCCATGGGTTCTCTAGGTTTAGGCTGGATCACAGGAAAGACACCTGAGGAAATCTATGAATCACTTTGTGACATCACTTGTAGAAAGAGATATACTGTACACTGATAAGCTTGTATTTGATTTTCTTCAGGAGTGGAATGACTACAAGCTTCGCTGGAGGCCCTCAGATTATGACAACGTGACGTCTATTAGAGTTCCGTCTGAACTCATCTGGGTTCCTGACATTGTTCTTTACAACAAGTAAGTGAACAATAACCATTTGTTTTTAAGAATTTGACAGGTTTCCACAACTTCTGTTGAATCTAAACTTGACTGGAGAGGAAAAATCTAATCGTTGTCAGTGTCCTAAGACGTCAGTGTCCTGTAGTCAGTGCCCATCAGTGTTGCCTGAATGTAATAAGAAGTTTGGCGATACCTCCCTCTAGTGGCTAATGGCAGTACTGGACGACGGCTCAGAGCTGCAGCATCGAGTTATGATGACACAGCTGACCACATAGATATATATAGAACACTAGATACGTCACGTCAATGTTGAGCTCCAGTCGGCTGACGGCACACGCGGCGGCCATCTTGGAGAGGTCAACCTGCTGCCTAGTGCATTACACCATATGGAAATTTCATACAAACATGTAGCAAATTTGAGCCGTGATGGCTCAGTGAATGACACTAAAAACATCATAGTTGATGATCCATATTTGATTCTGAGTGGTAGGAAGATTTTTTTCAAATTTTACAAATGTATGTAATGTAATGTAAAATGTATCTCACCTGTGGAAAGTGATTCCCTCTCGTCGGGTGTGTACTGAACGACGTTGTACACACCCAAAAGCAGCACAATGAACCGGCATTATTATCGCTGTCTGACAGTCGAGTACATACAGACCTCAGACTGATGCCCCACTCAATATGGCGACTCCGTGTGCCGCGGCTGAGAGGGGCGTGGCGTATCTAGTGTTCTATATATATCTATGGCTGACCAAAGTAAACTTGCTTTGAGGGAAAAAGCTGCTACTGTCTTAAAACAAAAGGAGGTACGAGGCTGTTAACAATCTGCTGATTTAGTCTTAATCACTAAAACCACTAAGCCAATCTCCTACAGTTGATTACCATGTAAGCCAGTCATTGGCAACTTCTTCCCATGAATAAATTATTCCTTCCCGGAAAAAGACAGAGTATTTAATGATGGATTTCCACATCATCAGGCTTGTATAATGACTATCAGTGACTGAAATGAAAACGGTGTGAAAGAAAGATGAGATGATAAAACACATCATGTCTCGGGCTGCAGCTACAGTATTATCAGCATTCAGCTGAGGAATGAGGATTTGCAGGGTGCTTCCCAGAGGAGGTAAATTAAATCGGCCCTAGAGAAGATGTCCCGGGGAGATTGCTATGGAAGATAATAACTCTTCTCTGATTGGTTGGTGGTATTTCACACCCAGGTTTATGTTCACTTGACTAACTGTTGAGTTTTGAGCAGCATGTTGTTTTACGATCCATTTAGGATTAATTTAGTGGAGGAGAAAATAGGATACAGCCCTGCACAATTTTACATTTGGCTCAGTAATTGTGTTTAGTGACATGAGAGACACAATTTTTGACCATGTGTGGTTAAATTGAAAGTTGGCCATACAACATTGTTTCCCTGCTAACTGAACGTTGTGCTTCCCTTGTAGTGCCGACGGTGAGTTTGCAGTGACCCACATGACTAAGGCTCATCTCTTCCACAACGGCCGAGTCCTCTGGGTTCCTCCGGCCATCTACAAGTCCTCCTGCTCCATCGACGTCACCTTCTTCCCCTTCGACCAGCAGAACTGCAAGATGAAGTTTCGGTTCCTGGACCTACGACAAGGCAAAGATTGACCTGGAGAAGATCGACGACATGGTGGACCTGAATAACTACTGGGAGAGTGGCGAATGGGCCATCATCAACGCCGTGGGAAGGTACAACACCAAGAAGTACGACTGCTGCCACGAGATCTACCCGGACATCACCTACTTCTTCATCATCAGGAGACTGCCTCTGTTCTACACCATCAACCTCATCATCCCCTGCCTGCTCATCTCCTGCCTCACCGTGCTGGTCTTCTACCTGCCCTCCGACTGCGGGGAGAAGATCACCCTCTGCATCTCCGTCCTCCTCTCCCTCACCGTGTTCCTCCTCCTCATCACCGAGATCATCCCGTCCACCTCGCTGGTCATCCCCCTCATCGGGGAGTACCTCCTCTTCACCATGATCTTCGTCACCCTCAGCATCGTCATCACCGTCTTCGTCCTCAACGTGCACCACCGCTCTCCGAGCACACACCAGATGCCGCCGTGGGTCCACACCGTGTTCCTGGACCTCATCCCGCGCTGGCTCTTCATGAGGAGGCCGGCGCCGAACGGACGCCGCCGCAGGTTGCTGCTCCTCCAGCAGGGGGCGACGGTGGCCAGGCAGCAGGGCCGGAGCCTCGCCGCCACGCACAGACACACGGGCCCGTGTCTGAGCACCTCGGCCAGCTGGCTGCAGGACGGCGACATGGCGGCGGGCGAGCCACAGAGGCCTCGCTACGAGGACCTGGAGCTGGGGACGCTGTCCTCGTACTTCTCCTTCCGCCCGCCGTCGCCCAGGCCCCCTGGCTCCACCCCCCCGCCACAGCCCAAACACGCCGCGCCTCAGGGTCGTCCGGAAGCAGGAGGCGGCGGTGTGGCCAATAGGAAGGCGGTGGTAGGAGGAGGAGGCAGGGGTGAATGTGGTCCGGCGGGGCGACCAAGGTGGATAAGATGGTTTCAGATGTGGGGTTCCCTCTCTCTCCCAGTGTGCTGCGGGCGCTGGAGGGGGTCCACTACATCGCCGACCACCTGAGAGCAGAGGACGCTGACTTTCAGTGTGAGTGTTATACTTTTATCCATTTTGGCTGGGGCTTTTATTTCAAGTGGCTTGGTTGGTTGATTAACAGTGACCACTAGATCATATCAGATAGCTTTTGAGTTACGTTCTGAGGAGGGACCCTCACTGGACAGACAATAAACTAGACCTATCAGGAGAGAGATGAGATGGACCTTTCTTATTAAGACAAAGCAAAAACCTCATGTTTCACACTGCATCCTCCCGGTATTGGGCAATCCTTCACGTTTTCTCTCTCCTCATTTCCTCTTGTGCCCTCTCTCCTCTCCTCCCCAGGTGAAGGAGGACTGGAAGTACGTCGCCATGGTGATAGACCGCATCTTCCTGTGGATGTTTATCATCGTGTGTCTGCTGGGAACCATCGGCCTGTTCCTGCCCCCCTGGCTGGCCGGCATGATTTAGACAACCCCTGTGTGCGCTCTCAGCAAGCAGCGAAATGACCGGTGCTGCCCAGGAGCGCCGGGGCTGTTACTGCTTCAACTCTGAAGTGGGAAGCAGCTGACCTCCGGGGGAGGACATCTGGGGTTCGTCATTTCTGCTTTCCACCTTCAGAGGGTAGAGGGAGCATGTAGGGACTCAAAGGGGAGAGCAGGTGGGAACTCTGAATGCTTTATGGACAAACAGCTTTTCTAAAGGACAGAGACGCTTCCTTCTCCTGTTTTCTCCTGATACTGCTGCCAAACAATACCAAGCATATTTTTTGAATGACGTGTCATGTAGTACAATAAATATAATTATAAAGAGAACTACATTCAGAATTCACTGAAAGCATTGTTGTCTATAGGAGGTATCGAAGTGGTATTGGTTAAAAGAAGTAATAATAATAATAATAAGGGATTGCATTTATATAGCGCTTTTCTACCTTAGCGGCACTCAAAGCGCTTAATGAACAGAGTTAATTATTCATTCAGACACAGTAATACCGGTGGTGGTAAACTACAACTGTAGCCACAGCTGCCCGGGGCAGACTGACAGAAGCGTGGCTGCCAATCAGCGCCTACGGCCCCTCCGACCACCACCAACATTCATTCACCAACATTCATTCACATTTATAGGATTCCTGTCTTATATGATGGTGGGGGAAACCGGAGTGAACGACCGGCGCTCCATTGCCAGTCCAGCAGTTCAACCATCCAGCAGTGATGGTATCTGTTCCACAAGGTCACAAATTGGTCCTGTCATCTTCCTTGTCTGACAGCCCTGAATGCACTTACATTAACACATAAACACTTGAGTGTAGCTAAGCTGATAGGATACATTCTAGTGTTCAACAAACACAGCCTTGAGTAATATCAGAATTGTAGTCAATACTATGAATGAGACCCGACTGGTTAAGTGGCTGAGCAAGGCTTCTGTATGGTGGCCCTCAAGTGCAAAACACCCCCCCCCTAATATGAGTGCATCCCCCAAATGCCAAATTATGGAATTATTAACTGGGTCGTTTAAGTTACACTTTCAGGGCTTGGAAATACAGTGACTTGCTAAAGTTGGAAAATGGCTAGTAGAACATAACATTTCATAATAATTTCAGGTAATCAAACATCTGCAAGAGCCAGTGAAATGTTATAAGCTAGCTAGCAGAATAACGCTAGCATCGCTAACAACATTACTAATTAAACTTTGATAGTGGAGTACAGTAACAGGCTACAGATGTTCAGTGCTTCTTGGTGGGCAGATGAAGGAGCGTCTTGTAGCTGTCGGATAATTCCGTGTTTGTGAAAAAAACTGGCAAAAAAACGGTGAAAAAAAAATCATTCCATAGGGTTGCGCTTTACCATCGCCATCTGGTGGTTTAGTGTAAAAACTGCACCTGTAATGGGTGGTTGTAAAAACGAAACGAAAACGAAAAACCACGGAAAACGGGTGGTCTTTCCGTTTTTGGAAAAAACGAAACGAAAACGAAAAACCACGGGAAAATGGGTGGTTTTTCCGTTTTTGGAAAAAAAGAAAAAAAACGGGAAATGGGTGCTTTTTCCGTTTTTTGAAAAAACGACAAAACGGGAAATGGGTGGTTTTTATAATAAAATCACCAAATGAGCAAACAAACGATAATAATAAAAATTCCATAGGGTTGCGCTTTACCTTGGGCATGCTGGCTTATAGGGGGCATCAACATTGTCATTTGCCCAGGGTCTCCAATTAGCTAAAACCGACCCTGGAAGCAGGTATCAAGTATAGGCCTACTTATGCAAAAGTATGAATGGCGTGTTAAGGGGCACTGTTTCGACAGCGCCATTGGGCTGCGCTTCACTTCCGCTATCTAGTGGTTTAAAGTGTGAATTACAAGTACAGTTCTCACAGTAAACCACCAGATGGCGATGGTAAAGCGCAGCCCTATGGAACAGGTTTTTAAACGTTGAGTTACAATAATGTAATGTTGTTTTCCATTTGGGGTATTGGGGGGAGGTGAGCAAGTCATCCTATTTGGGGGGAGTTGACTCGTATTTGGGGGGAGTGTTTTCATTTGGGGGATGCACTCATATTATGGGGTGTGTTTTGCACTTCAGGGCCACCGTACTTCTGTGATATCGTCATATTAAACATTTAAAGTTTTTGGTTTCATTCATTTTAATATATGCCAAATGATCAGGAATAACGGTTTTGGACATTATTGACAAAACATTATTTGAGAGGAACATAACAAATATTTGGACATAATATTATATCTCATAGTATACATAAGATGCATTTTTTATCTCATTTATTTTCTTTCAGCAGTTTCAACAAATTCATGGCACAAGTTGTCATAAGAACTTAGTAGTAGAGTAGAAGGCTCCCCACTACCAACTATTTAGTAAATGTATTATTTAACAATTTAGCTTTATACCTCTTTACAACCCCCGTTTTATAAAACAACAAATGTTTAAAGACTCCAAGTGAAAAAAAAGTATTGTTTTGGTCAACATTAGCATCTTTGGCAAAAAAACATTTTGGAGAGACCTCCTGTCCTCCTCCAACAATCTCAGTCACAACTTTGGTCTGACAGACACACCTTTGCAGGAGTCTATAGTTAAGGAGGCACGTCACACCAACTACAACATGTCCATTCAGTCTTCAACATGCCTGTGTGTGTGTCCCCTGCGACCACACAATACATCCAGGACCCCTCAAGAGCCCAGACCCCGGTGAAGTCCATTAGGAGGCCTCGGGTTTGGGCTTGGCCAGGTTGGCCCTGACCCTAGCCTGGTCGACGGCGTCCAGCATGTTCTTGCCGTCCATGGCCAGCGTGTGTGCGGCGGACAGCAGCAGCTTCTTACACTCCTCCTTCAGAGAGGTGATGGCGTTCTGCTGCGCCAGGCGCATCTTACTGATGACCTCCGCCATGTCGTGGTTCAGGAGCTTCTGAGTGCCTTCAATCTAGAGAGGGTGGAACGGAGGGAGGGGAGGGGGGAGGGGGGGAAGGGGAGGTGGAAGAAGGAGAGTTGGGGGAAGGATATGGGGAAGGGTCAAATGACAGGCTTATTTATTCATTACCCTACATCAGTAACTTCTAACATTTCTGTAAAAGAGCATCTTTATTGCAGCTTTTTCCACGCGAAATCGCGATGAACTGACTTTCTAGTTTCTTCATAGAGGAGGAAAACTGTACCTCAGTTTTGATGGAATCATGTAAGGTGGGAAGAATCTCATCCACATTGCGAATCAAATCCCGTAGGGTAAGTCCTATAGACTGAAATGCAAGAAAAGACAGTTACTTCTAGCATGTTACCACATGACACTGCTAAAGGGAAAATTACCCGAATTCACAGAAGCATTAGTACCGTATAACCCAGCCCTGACATGTTCCTACAATACAACACATAAGAGACAGTTCTCTAATCCCATCCCACAGCAGAGTCCAGCATGTACCTTCACAACAGAGATGTAGTTCTCAGGCTGTAGAGTATCAATGTCATTCTTCAGCTGTACCACTACCTTGACCAGCTCCATGACTGAATGATACACCTTGTCCTCAGAGCGGTCCAGTTCAGCTGTGGGGGCCGCCTGCGAGAGAGAAGGGAGGGGGATAGAGAGACCCTGGGATCGAACTGACGATAAGTGGATACAGGAAGTGTGTGTGTTTGTGCTTACGTGAGCGGTGAGGCGAGCAGGCTTCTCTGGAGGAGCTGTGAGAGTTCAGACAGGAGCCACATAGTGAAGGGCAGAGAGGGAGACTTTCACTAACACAGAGGCTCAGGGTGTTCTGTTGGTCCAGTATATGAGCTATCTGTTATACTGCTGTTTAACATTATGTAATCATGTAAACTCTCGAGAACACTCACCATGAACATTCTCTGGTACTGGCAACTAGGAACAAGGAAACCAAAAGTGATTATAATGATTCAAACACAGATAACATATGTGTAACAAGTGGAGCGACACACTATACAGACACATGGACAGACAGACAGACAGACAGACAGACAGACAGACAGACAGACAGACAGACAGACAGACAGACAGAGACATGGACAGACAGACAGCAGACAGGCAGACAGAGGGATAGAGACATGGACAGACTGACAGGCAGACAGGCAGACAGAGGGATAGAGACATGGACAGACAGAACCTACCTCTGGACTGTTCACTATATTGGAGCCCATGGGATCCTGAAAAAAAACAGGCAGGTTTACAAACTGACCTTCTTAAACACCCCTTCCTAGGCTGACCAAGAACAACATAGCATGGAGAGAGAGAGAGAGAGAGAGAGAGTGAGAGGGGGTGAGAGGGAGAGAGGAGCGCAGTTGGGGGGTAGAGTAGGGCATGGGAGCGCAGTTGAGAGAGAGCAGTGTTGAGGGCCAACAGTGCGTTACCCACCAGTAGTTTCTCCTCCTTCTCCAGCCACTTGTTGTCCTCCTTCATGTCCTTTTTCTGCTGGAGGAGGGTGCTCTGCATGAGGTCTCTGTCACTCTGCCACAGGCGCTGGGCATCCTCCTTGGTGGGCACCGCAATGAAGTCCTCTCCCTGGAGGACACACACACCACACAAAGTTATATTAGGTGAAGGCACACAGTGTTGCCTGTTTGTACTGTATATGATATACAGTGTACTATATAAATGTATGCATGTGTATGCGTATGCATACCCCCATACTGCGTCGTCGGGGAGACAACTTTGGGAGCATCAAGCTGTTCGTGGAGTCCACAGGAGACTGGTAGTCACATGGGCTGGCCAGGTCTGGAGAGCTGGCACACAACGCCGCGTTCAGCTGGCCAACACACACACACACACACAACACAGAAACATACACACACATCCATGAACATGCTGACCAACAAGACAGAGAGAGAGTGCAGTGGGACAGGGACAGTAAGGACAGCTACAGGAGGTTCTGTACCTCAATGTGCAGGCCAAAGCTGTTTTGCTTCCCGAAGCGTCCTGGCATCCTCGAAGGCTGAGGGGAAACACACACACACACACACGCACTATTGAAACAATGACGTATACATGCATCATGTCAAAGATTACCCTCAGTACCCTCAGTACTGTAGACTGTAGACTGGTGTGTTTTTGATAAAGAGACAGAAGCATGTTGCTACCTTAGGAGGCGGTTCAGTGATGGTGAACTTGGGTTCAAAAAACCTGGTGTTGCGCGCGCCTCTGGCTCTGTCCCTCTGTCTCTCCACCTCTTCCTCCTTCTCCATCTTATGCACGTCGCTGGAACATTTCACACACAAATCATATACAGCATCATGGTCGCCCACACAAAGAAAGTTTAAGTGGATTTATCTCAAGCAAACCACAGCTATACGGGTATATCAAGTAAGCGTAACGGATTAACATCTGGAGCTGGTAACAACCAAGCAACCAATGAATCGACAAACCACCAGTGTGTGTGGTCAGTACCTGATCTTGACCACCAGCTCAGTGAAGGTGGGTCGTTCCTGGGGGTCGTAGGACCAGCAGCGGGTCATGAGGGAGTAGAGGGCGGGGGGGCACTCGTCTGGTTTGGGCAGCCTGATGCCCTGTTCCAGCTGGTTGATCACATCCCTGTTCTCCAGCCAGAAGAACGGCTGCTGCCCACGGCTTATTATCTCCCACAGGCACACCGCTGTGGGAGGGACGAGGAGACAAGGGGAGACGTGAATCCTATTCACCGCATCCTCAGTCTTGTCACGGTTCATCTTGACAGGTTAGCCTACGGCTGACTGCTCCACACTTACCAAACATCCAGACATCACTAGCCGATGTGAAGCGTCTGAAGTTGATTGATTCAGGAGCCATCCATTTGATCGGCAGTCTAGTCACTGAAGCTGTGAGAATGACACCAGGTAAAAAGTCATTTCTAGTCATCTATGCGTCTATACGACAGAATCTTCCGGTGCACTTTGCTCCATCGATGGTGCAACGTCATTATTAACGTTTACCTTTGTAGTACTCCTCTTCCTCTATGTATCTGGAGAGACCGAAGTCACCGAGCTTCACGCAGTCTGGAGCGGCCACGAGAATGTTGCGCACCGCAATGTCTCTGTCACAACACAATACACACGCATACAAAGTCAAAACAATGAGGCACCAGACACAGGAATATATGACATCTCCGTGTACCTAGTAAATCATTTCAAAATGCTATATATTTTTGTTGTAGGGTTGAGGTTTGTCCTACCTGTGCACCATGTTGACCCCTCCCAGGTAGACCAGGGCTTTACAGATCTGGAGACAGTACAGGACCAGGGTCACGTTGGTCAGATTCTGCTGGTTCTGGGCCAGGTAGTTCCCCAGCTGGTGGCAACAAACAGCAAACAGACAATTAACTGCTAATATTTCCATTTCTATTACTGTCATGTAAATGTTTGCTAGTGCAACCAGGGCAAACTGGGATGTCCCTAGAGAACCTGAAAGTGTTCCTCCCTTAGAACCACCTGTCAGTCACCCACCTCTCCATGTTGGTAGAGCTCCATGACGATCCACACTGGGTCTTCTTCTATGATTCCAATGAGCTTGACGATGTTGGGGTGGTCCAAGTTCTTCATGATCACTGGCGCACGAGCAAATAGAATCACAGATCTGATAAACAGTCACAACCTCAGAGAGAAATCGTCTCCCATCGTGATTGTGAAGACTAAAGACTGTAGTGAGGCATTATTGGATTTACACTGTTCAGGGCTGAATATATGTAATAACACAAAACAATGTAGAACAAATGTTCAGGTGTGTTATATGTGTCAGCACCTGCTTCACTCATGAACTTCTCCATGACGTCAGGAGAACAGTCTTTACAGGTCTTCACAGCCACACTGACCCTGTCTCCACTCTGCTTCAGGGACACACCAGTCAACATCATGAAAAACGATCATAATATTGTCAAATTTAAAATAATAATGTAATATAATATAGAACAATACTACCAGTTATAATAGTGTCGATAACGTTACAGTGTCACTTCTGCTGCTGTAACAGTGCATCCCCTCCATGCTACTCTAATAATAAGAACCATATTCAGCATAGAACTCATTAGAAATGGCAAAAGTATCCAAGGAAAGCATAAGCAGGCTCAAAAGAGGATATTCACAAAAGACAACACAACAGATGTCACCTGCAAAGCTTCACCATGTCTGCATCTTTACTGTGAGATAATCAAAGAGGGATATTATATCCTTGCCTGCTTTTTGTAAACGCCATCGTAGACCTCTCCGAAAAACCCAGAGCCAAGAATTCGCCCGAGGACTATGTTCTGTCTTTCAATCCCGTACTTCACCACTGAACACAAGCAGGATTCATTTTCATAATTAGGCCTCACAAAACATTCATCACTTACTGAGACTGAAAAACCCTGTATTTTGAAACCCCAGTAGAAAGTAAGACTCCACTCACCAGCCTTTGGCTTCTCCTCCATAATCTCACAATAAATATCAGATCCTATAAAAATGCGCATTCAGTTATGGAAGATACAACTGTGTCATCATAATAAGAGTGAAGTTGACCTTACTGTGTCCACCACCAATTATGCTTTTGATGATGCACTGATGTATGTATGTATTTTGTAGATTGTTGTATTCAAAAGGAAAAGCTGACTCACCCATACTGTATCTGAAATTCTCTGTGTCCTTTCTGCTCCAATGAGATTTGGTGGAGGAGGAGAATGGGGGAGGAAAAGAGACAGGGAGGAAGTGGGGGTGAGACAAGAGATCTACATAGCTCACAGCTACATAAATGTCCTAAAAACAAGTAGATGCTATACTTGAGTCACGCTTGAAAAAGAAGCACAGCTAATTAGCTTACGTAGTTGGAATTGCAGGTAGAGAACTTCTTTGGGTATCTATGGATGACAGAACAGACAGTCTGGTTAATACACAGACTTTATTGTTCCTGTTCTTCTTCTTCTGTTCCTTCTGTTATCAGCATCAAGGAGGATATGTAGTTTAAGGAGAGCAGTAGATACATAGACATGAGAAGGCAATGACATAGAGACCAAGAAATAAAGCATCTTTACAGACTGAGATGCAGCCCATCAGCCAAAAACTTCCTACCTTTGTTTGTTCTGGAGATGAACGTGTCATCCTTGCCGCTTTCCAAGCGGCAGTATGCGTCAATGAGGTCCACCATGTTCTCAGCCATGGAAAAAGTGGCCACGTTGATGGACAGGGACTAATGGAACAAAAAACAAATACACCATTTGTATGCTACCTGGGATAGATTATGTCAGTGCACTGGGATAAGAATATAGAATTTAGAATATAGAGGGCAGATGGAAGTTCTTACTTGTCTGGCTCCCTCTATGTCCAAGGTGATGAGGGCTTTGCCATCGGTCTGAGCTAAGTATTTGATGTTTTTGATTTGTTTAAAGTCAGCAATACACACAGGCTGAAGAGAAAAACAATAATAGGCATAGGTTATTCCCATAGGTTTCATTACAAACTTGCATTCATTTCACCTGTTATGAGACAAAGGAGTCAATAGTTATTTCATCGAGACACATTTTTGCTGTTGATAATGCAAAAATATCGAGAGAAAGGTTAGGATTTAGAACAGGTAGCACTGTGGTATGGTGACCACAGTGGGGAGCCAGAGAGACTTACTGCTGAATCTTTCTGGGTGCGCTGGCGAATTCCCTTGGCTCTGATCACCAGCTCCACAGACAGACTCCAGCCTTGCTGTGAAACAATATCAAATATATGACAAAGCACATGAACAGACATTATTATCCATACAAGTATCATATACATGCGGAAGTAAAACACATCCTAGAGTTTGTTCCGGTCGTTCTGGATGCCAGAAAAGAGGCGAAAGCAAAGCTCACCACTAGCTCACAGGGAAAGACCTCCTCGTCGACGTTGACAAATTGGATCAAGGTTTCAAAGAACTTGATCATGCAGTCCTCCTCCTTCAGCGTGGCGTACTGCTGGAACGTCTGCTGGATGAGCCTCCTCAGCGCTCTGGACTGCCAGGAGGAGCATCAACACCAGTCAGACACCACAGCTTCTGGACACCTTGGAGCTGGATCAAGTCAGCTCTCGCACGCACTGAGGGATTTGTTGAAATCACGTAGCCTACTTTGTGCAGTGTGTTTGACCGACTAACGTCTGTGCACAGATTAAGGACAGAGATTCAGGGTTACCTTCATGCTGTCTATCAGCCCTTTAGGGAAAAAGAGGTCCAGCCCCACCTCCTTCCTGCATGGTCACAAAGAACACATTAAGAGACTCTCTTATGTTTCACAACCAAAACAAAACTAAATATGACCATTAAAAGTCAGTTGAGTTCAGTTCAGTTGAAAATAAACAAAACTTACTCCAGCAGCTCAAAGTTGGACTTCTTTTCAAGACCTTTCGCGTTCATGTCTTTATAAAACCTCCTGAGAGGATTGAGTGAAAGGACAGCGTGAACACAGACCAACATTAAGACTAACAACCTTTGTGTGAGGGAATTCAAACGTGGTCCAGTTTGTGTGGGTATGTGTGTGTCCTGTCTGTTTACACAACGACCAGGCCGGGAGAAAAGTATGCAGACAGAAAGCAGCTCCTCACCTGATCTCCAGACAGCCTAGCTGCAGGGCCATCCCATCACTCACTTTACTGGCATGGTACTGCATGTAGTCACTACGCACCTAACACAACACACAGACAACAGGGAGAATGTATTTAATAATATTGATTGTCAGCTGTTTTCTGCAGATGTATTTCTCAGTTTTGTTTGTCACTGTGTACAATGCTCCTAAATGCTCTCCCTGTTCCTGGAGAGCTCCCATAGATTAGGTACTCTCTTCAATCCTAAACACACCCGATTCCAATGACTAGCTGGATGACTACCTGGTCGTATGGTGTTGGAGAGAGAACCAACAGAAGGGTTGCTCTCTAGGAACAGGGTAGGAATATAAACATACAGGAGGGTAGCTCTCCAGGAACAGGGTTGGAGAGTCCTTGTTTAGCTTTTTGCTCACCTGTTGGTAGAAGTAGAGCAAAGTGGTCCTGTCCTCTTTAAACTTCTCCAGGAAATTATCTGGGATGTAGCGCACTCGCAGGTCATACCTAGCGCACAGAAAGGGAGACGGGTGAAACACCAACAGCAGTCATGTCATTTTCTATTTTTGTACTTGTGGAAGTACAACATTTAGAGTCTCAAAATTCAGATGTTTCTTGGAAGCCTTCCAGACTTCAACATAAACATGGACAGACTACCAGGAAAGAGAAGTGCATGACAAGCGCACACAGGTATACACGTTCACAGAAGGTGTAATCATAAACATGATAATAAACCCCCTCGTCTTCCTGCTTTCTTACCTCCATCTCTCTCACTTGCAGTCTGCCTCCTGCCTCCCTCCCTTCTCCCTCTCACCTAGTCCCCCTCCCTTTCTCCTCCCTCACCTCCACCCACTTACTTCCCTCTCTCCCCTTCCCTCCTCCCTCCCTGTCCGTCTCTCTTACCTCCACTCTGCCTCAACATGGTGACTTTCATAGCGTTGCTCCACCTCGGCCACGGTCAGATCATGGTGGAGCCAGTGCAGCTCCTCGGACTTCAGGTGCTTCAGCAGGAGGCCATAGCAGCTCTTGTACTGGATGTTGGGCCCCAGTCGACCGCTGTTCAGAATAGACTGGATAATAGCCTAGTGGAAAGGACAAGAGTGACAGGGGCCTTTAGTTGAGGTTTAGGTATGTTTTGTTTCATTTGGTATGTATTCATAATATCGTAACTCTTTTGAAATCATGCTTTCTGGTTTCCAAAGTGGATTTGATCTTATTTGTCAGTTACTCTAACGAATTACAGGAGTCACAAACTAGATAAATAACCCTCATCAGAATGAATACAGCAAGCTGAGGAATGGCTTTCCCCAAAACCTTACAAGATAATCTGTCATCCAATGCCTCAGAAGATTGATTCATGTTAAAGAGTTCAGTGGACGAATGAGAGATTTGACTTGGCTATTCTAAACAGAAAACCCTTAGCGGGCTATCTGGGAAGCTATGATTGGTTTGCACTAATGCACACAACTCAAAACATCAGCACATTCCAAACTCTTTCAAGTACACAGCTCAAATGTAATAGGACTAAAGATAGAGATAAAAGTACCACCAAACCCCCAAACATAGAAGAAACAGATCTGGGTCTTCAGCCCAGATGAGACAGACGAGATAGAAAGGAGCAAAAAGAGAAAGATACGGACAAAAAGAGAACAGAATGAGAGAGAGAGATAGTGAGAGAAAGATAGAGACAGAGAATCAGTACACCATCATATAGATGATTAAGAACAATATCTGCTTCTCACCCTAATCTGCCAGGAGCTGTCACACTTGACCAGTTTAAAGTTCTTGCCCAGGTTGCTGCTTGTGGAGAAGCACACTTTAAGGATCTTGACTGGCCCTCCACTCCCAGCGATGGCTGCGTCCTCTGGGCTAGGTTCTGGCCCATTGTGGCCTGGGCTCGGTACCTTCCAGGACAGTGTTCTGGTGTCTCCTGACATGACCTCGTACATCATCAAGGCAGGGAGAACAACATCATACCCACATCATTCCTGAGGAGGAGGAGGAGGACATGCTGTTGTAGACATTGTGGAGAATCTCATGATCCCCGACACAGTTTGACGCTCTGATTTGTATCTGACTTCAAAGGAGGTAGTCTAGTATGAAGCAGTGGGCAATCTGTCCGTTCAGCTAGACCCCCTCCTCTCTGTGCCGTCCCAGATCCATGTATCACTGCTCATTTTACAGTGGATGACTGGGAAAACCTTGTAAACCTTTCTGTATTGATCTGTATTGAAAACTGACGACGAATGGTGTGTTGTGATGCCATAACTTGAGGTAATGTGAATTACTGATGAACTGCAGTCGTTCCTGTTTTAGATGTTGTTGTGTTGTATGTGCTGTTGCAAGAACATTTCTCTGGAGTTCAAAATTTAGATGAACACTTCAGACACCCCTGATCCAGTGTGTTGGTATTACTCACAGTGCAGTCGATTCACAGATATACAGATTACATTCCTGCCTCAGAGTACATGTAAAGGCCTGTGTAGGAGTCACAAGACAACAATGTGTCAAAGATTTTTTAAATGATGGGACTCAAATCTTGAGACACACAGCCCCTCTGTATTTCTTCATGCAAACAGACTCAATTTAACTAAACATAGCGTGCATGTTATTGCCAAATCATTGAACTAGCTGTTGTACACAATTTCCATTTAGGCCATAAGTGACATGAAACTTACCAGTGACAGCAACAACAATTACACAACTACACGCTGAGACTGCACAATGACAGCAGAAACACAACTTCTACGCTACACGTTGAGACTGCACAATGAGAGCAGAAACACAACTTCTACACTACATGTTGAGACTGCACAATGACAGCAGAAACACAACTTCTACACTACACGTTGAGACTGCACAAAGAGAGCAGATTGCACACTGATGAGAGCAGAAACACAACATTGAGGTGTGAGTGTTTTTACACTTGTCACGCCACTTCATGACATGGTTTACCTCAGCCTGTTTTTTTTTACACTGTATTTAAGTAGTGCAGAAAACTGGTGTTCTGAGCCAAAGCCATGTTTGCTCAGCCTAGTGCTTCTTGATCTTCCTCACCTTCCTAACAAACGTACTGCAGCAGTCTAAGAGTGAAAATGTGCCCTGACAGAGTCTGAATGTGACATACACTTCACACATCTTAAGCAAAACACGACATGATAGTTCAGCACCTTCTCATTCTCTCAAGACAAAGCCAAGATTATGACTCGTGAATAACATATCTCGGTACACAAGAAGACAAAGCTAAAGTAGCTTACCTGTCAAACATTCAGTCGCAAAACATGTCACATTCAATAAAGTAACAAACCTCAAAATGTCTTGTGTAAGTTGTATGGGTGACATGGCAGGTTCCTCATATGAACATAGCCCTCGGTCAAGGGGCTGGATTGTCTGAGGAGAGCTTTGTGTCAGAAGTCTGCTATATTCTCAGGCTTCCTGATCGTACTGTTTTGCTAGCCTCAGGCTGTGAATTCCTCACCCTGTGTGTGTATGTGTGTGTATGTGTGGCCGAGTGTGTGTGTCTAAAAATGCAAGTATGTCTTCTCAAAGATGATTATGTAACACACATTCCAGAATTCCATTTTGATAAACATCGATGTTGAAACATACTTCATAAGATTATTGTCTTCTACCTACAGAGAAACTGGGAGTTAAAACATGTTACTTTAAATATTGAACTCTCTATGCAATTTCATGCAAAAGGGTATACAGTTTATTTTCCACCATATTTCAAATCATTGAGTAGGCTAACATCTCAGCCCTGTGTCCAGGCCCCATTACAAGTGTATGAGACTTGACCTCTGGGGTTATCATCTTTAGCAAGCAAACACCAGGACCTGAGCACTATGTGCACAGATACAAGGGAAATACTGAGATGGGGGAAGGGGGGAGTCTGATTGGCCAGGAGGAACTGAGTGAGAGCATGAAGAAGTAAGGTATCCTGGCTACATCTGAAAATTGAAACCATGGCTGGAGATTACCATAATTTGCTCTTTTGGCCTATGTATTGCATGATTGTCAGAAATGTTCTCTAAAATAACTCAAGACACAAATTGTGTAGTAGGCTATGCTTCTGTGAAGAAACAGACTGTCAAACATCGATTCCATCACACAATTCATGAACTGTTTTAGGCCACTTTGATTCTTAACCAACGATTCAGCTCAGTGAGTCTAATTAAGATCGTTGTTGGTGATATGTTTCTTTCTTCTGACTGCATTCACGACCCCAAACCCTTCATAATGAACTTTACAGGTTACATGCTTGTGCATCTGACAAGCCCGTCATGCCGACACTGGAGTTGTTATGGCAACTGTTCCACTTTATAGATTTCTTATCTTGGGTCTGAGTAGGATCTGAGAGCGGAGTGGTTTCGCCACAGACAGCCTGTACAATAGAGCCTGTCTGATTATGCAACCTCTCCTTTTTGTACCAGCTTATCTAGCTTAGAAGCTCGTTTGATAGTTCCCACATCTCTCTGGGGTGAGAAAAATTCACTTTAGACTGACTGTGTTACTAAGACTTTGGCAATCAGTGAACGTTTATTGGCAAGTAGAACATGAAAAGAGGTGTGATGACAGATAAAAGTGCATATATTTAAACTTCCATTTTCTATCTACCCCTAGTATTATGGTAAGAACAGAAAAGTGGGGGTGAGTGTTTCGTTTTGCTGGAAGCAAGTATTGCATGCAATACCACAACCCTTGGCTTTGGAATGTGGCCTAACAATTCCACCTGCACAGACTTGCTTTGATAATGAAGAAGCAACTACGGCACTCAAAAGCTACTTCGCACAATGCTCAATGATCAAACATTATTCCAGGTCCAATATGATCACAATAATTGACGCAGCTCAGGTATGCTGTAGCCCAACCCTGCACATTCCTGAAAAATAAACACATAACAAGTCTTAAACTGCTGCCACGTTAATTTCGCAGGACGTTGGCGAGAGTAGCCTGTACATGGGCTGCGTGTATTTTAAAACTCTGAAAACCCATACTGTTGTCAACCATAAAAGTAAACATAAAAGTAGGCTATACGAAAGAACGCGTTCTAGGCTACCTTCCCGGCTGCATACGTCCCAGCCGCTACCTCCTCGACCATGGGCGACTCACATAAAGTTGTTAACATTCGTGATGTTTATTTCTGCAAATGTATCTCTAACATTTCTAACATTTCACAAACAAATGGTTCGGCCATACCTTAAAGGAGGGGCTTTCCTCCACGAATATGTGAACGAAAGTGTATTCCTTATGGTCTTAGTTACTCGTTTAAAAGGCCTGACCGTTGTTTTACTCGAAGGCGCAAAGCAGGTATTTGATAAGCCACTCCTTGTCCTTAAGCGTGTGGTTTAGACACAGGTAGAATGTCTATTTCCTTATTACGCGGTTACAGCGCTCAGGCCAGGGTATGCTCACTGCAACTCCATGCAACACATAGCATTGCTTCCAGCAAGAAATTAGACTGAACGGTCCATTATGTTTATTTGAGACTAAATTAACACATTAACCTCAAATACTAAGTGCTTTAGGTCAAACATGGGTAGTAGCCATATGATTAATGTTAAACTAATTAAAATTGTCTCTGGAATTGTATTAAACAAATTAGATACAACGGATTATTGTTATGATGACGATGAACTAGACAGGCCTACTGAACATCCCATCTCAGTCCATCACATGTCCCCCACAAGTCCAGTGCCAGCGCGAACCTGAGATAAGCAAAGCTGTCAGGAAGGCCAACACGTCGTACAGCTGGCTGTGGCCATTCGGGGTTGAGGTGCATATTATCGGTCAGGTTTGGGACGCTGAAGTTAGGTGTCTCCAAAACACCCACAGACTGGTCTTAACTTTCCTGTCTCATAAAACCCATTTGTTGTCAGAGAGACCGTGTTGAATGATGTTGATGCTACTGCCTCAGGCCAAGGTTGTATGAGTATGACTAATGTGAACATTACACTTTTTGAAAGGCGTACAAATAAAACATTGGTCTGTATCCTAGTAATAAGGTTTTGGTGTAGGCTGACATCCATATGGTTTTTGAACACTAGAGGGCGCCACAGACCAGAATTTGCTAGATATTCCTCACTTCCTTTACTTAGTTGTTTTTTTTAACTTTCTTCTCCAAAGTTTCACTTTCTAGACATCGAGAATGAGCCTTTTTGGTCCAGAATACATTCCCTTTGTCCAATGCCGGGGTGATGGAAGGCTGGGATACTGCTACCAGATTTTGGTGGTGATTCTAATTGGAATAGCTATGTAGAGAAATGACAGCTGTTTGGGAGTTCATGTCTGGGGCAGGAGCAGGCCTGACCATGCCAGCCCTTCCCCCTCCCCGCGGCTCCAGGAGCTGAAAACACCTCACCCCATCATGCTCCAGGAGGGCACAGTGTCAGGGATGGTTATCCACAACAGGTGCCCAAGATATGGTATTCCAACGAGATGACTGTGCCAGTCCCATTTAAAGCTTTTGGCCCTGATGAGTTCAGCATTCATGCATACAGGCATACTTCTACTGGTATCTCCAGCTCTTTTATATCTGGGGTGTGTGTGTCTGCGTGTGTGTGTGTGTGTGTGTCCTCAAGCTGTTTGAGGAGCTGAAAGACGAATAACAAAGATCTTTTTGACCCCTAACATCATCCTAAATCCTAAAGTGTATCATTGCAGACGTTTACTGCTGTTTCTTTGCTTGATAAGTTTAATGACAATGAAATATCACTCTATAATGGACACAACGTTTTTATACTGTGAAAAAAAGAAGAAAGGTTATGAGTGTACAAGGTGTTTAGTCACAGTTTCCTGGGTGGCCAATAGAGGCAGCCTAACAACACGGACATCAAAGCAAGGTCTTCTCTGTCTGTGAAGATTCTCAGTGGACTCATTCAGAATGAGATTGAACGTTTTTAATCCTTGTTGTTGTTCTTGTTCAATACTGTCTCTTATTACTATTTATAGTAGTTTAGAATTGGAGAATGACGCCCTCAACCCACACCCTCACCCACACCCAGTCTCACACCAAACCTCCCCACAACCACAACCACCCACCCCCAGCATCCACCCAGACGTTTAAACTTGAGTGGACGAAATGGAATGCTTTGATCCAACATGGGTCGAAATGAACACACCTATCCACCCCCACCACCTCTCTTTACTTAATGATCTCTAAAATATTTATCTTTCCCTTGATGGTCACCCCGTTTTACATTCCTGCACCTGTGACCCCTTCTGTTCCAGGGTTGAGCTTGTGTTGACCGTGCTATGACATCATCAGTCTCCATAATGGCTGTGTTAGCCCATTCCCGTGTATGCTCTGACCCCTGATCTCTGGAAGAGGACACCTGCACCACAAAAGGGAGGCAGTGAAAGCTATCAAGCGGAAAGAGAAGAATGTTGACAGTCTGCATTTATGTGGGATTCGTGTGGACAGGCGGTGTGTGCAGGGTGCGTGTGTCCTGGTGTGTGCATGTGTGTGTCTGTCTGTGTGTGTTGTCTGTGTGTGTGTGTGTGTCCTGGTGTGTGCATGTGTGTGTCTGTCTGCGTGTGTGTCCATGTGTGTCCATGCTGTGTGTGTGTGTGTGTGTGTTTGTGTGTCCATGTGCGTGTGTGTGTGCTTGCATCTATGCAATTGTGTTGTAATGTTGTAAGTGTTGAATGTGTGTCTTCTTAAGTGTGCATGTATTCATAGAAGTGTGTTCATGTGTTTGTGTGTGTGGGGTGTGTTTGTGCGCGCAAGTTTGTGTTTGTGTGTGTCAATGTGTGAGTGTGCGATTGTGTGTGTGTGTGTGTGGGTACTGTCAGGCCCCTGGAGGGTTTGCTCCGTTAATCCCATCCTCTCAGCCCAGCAGGGGGTGGGTGCTTACCAAGGTGTGAACTTCCCAACTATGGGCCTGGATTACAGACCTGGCCTGCATCACAATAGAGGTGTGAGGTGGTGGGGGGTGGGTCCTCAGTCACATACACACTACTCTACCACAGAAAAACAGGCCCAGGATGCAAGAGAATGCTACTCGTTTACAGACCAAGGGTCATTAGGAGTTGGCTCATTGTGATGTGGGGCAATAAACTATTAAGACCCTCAGAGAAGTATACAGTTCAGGGTTTGTGGTAATTGTGTCCCACAGTAAAGCAGCAGGTTATTAAATACAGGTTAAACCAGTTGATGAGAGGACAAGGGAGGGGTGGAAGTACAAAGAAAAAGATGGGCTCTGACATGAGAGACCGATTAAGACTCCTTCACACTGCTCCTCCAACTGTGAAGGTAAAGTTTACAGACGGATGCTGTTTCAGGGACTAGTTTTATTTTGTTACGGTCAAACGGGGGGGAAGAATAATGTTGAAATTTGACCGTCTCTGGTCGAATAACTGCATTATGGAAATTGTCAAATAATAGTACAATACTTCTCTTCAGAAATCTGACAATACCCTGCTATTGTTGCAACACTAAATGCCTTAGGTCAAATAAGTCTTATTTCGTTTTTTGTCTCTGTTTATTGGAAGATTTAAAACTTAACAAGGCTATACATCAACTACAGAACGTCCACCCCTTTCTATATGGTGTATTTATCTTTTGATCAACTGAGAACTGAGACTTCATTTCAAGATCAATAATGTTGTCAATAATGGGATCAATTCTTGAAGAGATTAACATATCTATTACTTGGGAGTGAATTCTCCCTGGGCATATATATATTTTTAAACAACTCAGTGACCAGTGACCAATAGGGACCTCTGACGAATCACCAGTCATCTCACCAGTGACCAGTAACCTGTGACCAGTGAGTGAAACCAAACCAGACATTCATTGGAAGCCGATCAGCGCTGGTATTCTCGGAGTGCTGGAACATGTTGAAAGTGCATCGTTGGCGTCTTTGGCGTTGTTAGCATGTTTGACATTGTGGCTAAGTGGGATTTCAGAGGGGGATCAGCTGTTGAGCTGGTGGGGTGGGAGTTTTCACAGAGACCAGGCCTGACAGGCGTCTGTTGAATAGGAGGTTGGACTCACTGGTGTGTATAGAAATGAGTTGGGAGGAAAGGTGGTGGAGGGAGCATGTCAGCTTGTCAGCTTATCACCAGAAATAACAGAATCCATAATAACTGTGTGTTTCTCAGCAATAACACTGTTACTAATGTATCAAACGCTCTCTTGTTACTCCCTCATTACTACAAGGCATCTGTAGGATTCAGTGGGACTCACCTGAATCATTTGAATCATTCTTCATTTTGGTATTCAGATGAAGGAGAGACGAACATGGTCACACATTCTCACACCAGCTTGCAAACAGCATTCAGAACCCCAGGAGAAGCAGGGGGAGGGGTGGACAGAGGGTGATGTCATCTCTGAGGGCCAGCCAGCCAGTTAAGCCCAAGCCTGAGATAATGCTAACATTTCAGGGAAGATGATGTCATTCTTCCTCTGCTACCTCCCTAGCTCCCTCATCCCTCCCTCCATCCCTCCCACCTTATTCCATCGCTCCCTTCCTCCCACCTTTTCACTCCCTCATTCCTCCCTCTTCTCTTCCTCCGTCATAATCCCTTTCTCCACTCCTCCCTCCCTCTCACCCTCCCCGTCCTTCTCTCCCTTGTCTCCCTCCCTCCCTCCCTCGCTGCCTCTTCATGTCAGTGGTGCAGGTGGCTGGCAAGGGTCTTTGAATCCCTCCGCAGGAGAATTAGCTTCTGAATAGACAGGGAGCGCTGGGTGTGAACCCTTCCCCCCACTGAGCTGCTGGCTGTGATGTGGATCACTTGTAATGTGTGTGTGTTTGTGTGTGTAAGTGTGTGTGTGTGTGTGTGTACGCATAACACTGTGTCAGTTTGTGTGTGTGTGAAGCTCTACCCACCATCCCAGACACCCACTGAGACCAATCATCCAGAATGCCAGGCGGCAGGGCTGGAGCATGGCTGAGGCTGGGCTTGACAGCCCCAGGTTCTGCTCATTTAAAGTTTCCAGAACTTCACAGTCTCTCAGTTTCCCCTCTCCCCAATATTTTGATCTCAGCCAGTGTTTCAGTCTCCAGCCCCCCATAGCCCACACCACCCGAAAAGATGAAACATCTCATATCAGTTTTATTTTCATATTCACTGCGAGTGTTTCTACTGTCAGAGAACTCAGATATGGATACGGACTTAATAAAGAAGAGATGCTTTACTTTCCCTCCAACTGTATAATGATGCGTCTATATCACTTTTCCTTTTTTGGCTTCCATTTGATTGACAATATTCTAACAAAACAACAATTCTATGTTGGCTAGCGTACGTTTAGACAACTGACAGCGCTTAAGCCATAAACCCCTCAGGCTTGTGTGTGCGTGTGTTCCTCTGTTGCGCTCTGAGCTTTTCACTGCAGATATTTTTATCTGTGAGAAGTTGCTGCTGGTGAACGTACTCTCTTTGCCTCTCTCTTCCTGTCTCTCTCCCTGCCCCCCGCCCCCCCACTCTTTCTGCCTGTCTCTCTCCCTGCCCCCCCCCACTCTTTCTGCCTGTCTCTCTCCCTGTCTCTCTCCCTGCCCCCCCCCCACTCTTTCTGCCTGTCTCTCTTCCTGTCTCTCTCCCTGCCCCCCCGCCCCCCCACTCTTTCTGCCTGTCTCTCTCCCTGCCCCCCCCCACTCTTTCTGCCTGTCTCTCTTCCTGTCTCTCTCCCTGCCCCCCCCCCACTCTTTCTGCCTGTCTCTCTCCCTGTCTCTCTCCCTGCCATCACCCCCCCCCCGTCTCTTGCTTAGCCTCAAGCTGAGGAGTGTGGAGGCTGTAAACAAGCTCCCACCCCTCCTCCTTCTCTTTATCTCTCTCTCCCCTTCCCTCTCTGTGTCTCTCTCTCTCTTTTTCTCTCTCTCTCTTTTTTCTTTTTCTCTTCCTCTCTCTTACACACACATGTTCTAGCTGTATCTGGGCAAAGAAGCATGAAACCACAAGCATCTGCATTATTATCTGGTTGTATTTCATGTAGGTATCAGTCTGGAGTCAGGTGTACACACACACACACACACACAGACACACACCCACACCCACACTCACACACCACACACTCACCGACATAGATGAGAAAGATGAACAGAAACCAGTGCACACATCACACATTTAACAACCACTGCATGTGTCACCCTCAGTGTTTGTCTAAAACCCTTGTATGGATACCACGTGATATATGGGAAACACAACTCAGAAAAATACAGAGAAAGAATACATGTACTATGTTGATGTCTATATGTTTATAAGTTACACTGGAAAATAACGAATTTTGAAGAATTGTACAATATATGTATGTGTATTGATCCACAATACAAACTAGGCTGATTCCTGTATTAACAAATCTTGGAAATACTTTTCAAGGCAACAGTACGCAATCGTTTTAGCACTTTCCATCCAGTGAAACAACCTGGATTGGAAACACCTCCATCATTAGACTGGATAACTTATTTACAGTTTTCAAGATCACTGTTCAAAGGGAACATTGAGATGCTGCTGAAGTACCCTTAGAATCATGTAGCACAAGTGTGGAAACCTCCCTCTCCACAGCATTATTTTATTATTAGAACTAGTATTAGACTTTGTATTAATGGCATCAATTCTAAAACAACTGTCACCATTTCTTATAGAAAAATAAAATGTTATCAGTGTACAGACTTGTGTTGTGTTTGTGTGTGGTATTCTGCAGGAACCTTCATACTTCAGTAAAACCATGACATTCCACTACAACATGTTCAAGGATGAACCCCCACGACCCTCTCCACCCAGGAAGGTGAAGGGAGCTTGATGGACATTGTTTTCAGTGGGAACGACTCACTTGATGCGTTTATGGAAACCAAGCTGACGTTTTGCAGCTCTCAACATGAAATATTCAAACCTAATGTGTACCGTTAGGGGTCAAAGATGTGAATCATTGATATCTTGGTGAATTGGGATTGGCCCCCGTACAGTATATATAATACACTGCACCTACATTTGCCCTCTTGCAACACACTCATAAATGTATCTAATGAACAGAGAAAATGGGTCAGAAATGACATGTTTGGCAGTTGTTATGTTCGAAGCAAGCACATGGGCTCTGGCTTCTGCACCATTACAGTACCTGGAATCCTGTTCTGGGAGGTAACGTTCTCTATGATAAAGATATGATCTTGACAGATGGCGTTTCTGCTGTGAAGGCAGTCATCTGTGAGGTACCAGTAATCAGTGAGGTACACTCTCCAGGGACCACTGCTGTCAAACCAATAGAGCCATCAGACACGTCTCACTGCGTCTGCTAAAGAGGTGTCCGTCCATGTTTTCGGTGAATGTGGATTTCTGCAGGACAGACTTGAACCGATGCTGACAAGGTTGTGACTCAGTTTGTCGGGTGAGGTGACTGTGTCTTCTGTTCTATACTGCTCATTCTCCTCACCTGCTCTGGCTTCTTAAAAGCAATGCAGATATCATGCAATTCCCACAAGGATTAAAGTAGCGAATAGCCGGAGAGAGTTACAATGACGTATTTGTAAAACCAAAATGTTTCTAAAGAGAGTGAACTCAAAGCCCCCACAGGTTTCACCCAGCAGCAAAAGTCCCTGGCCTTCCTGTGGGACTCTCTCCCCCCTCCCCCTTCGGCCGACAACATGCCACAGGAATGCATCAGTCGGGTCCCTCTCTGTCTCTCTGCCTCATTGTTGACCATCTGGGCTAAGACTTTCCTGTGACGCACACACACACACACACACACACAGACACACACACACACACACACAGACACACACACACACACAGACACACACACACACAGACACACACACACACACAGACACACACACACCCCCACCCCCTCCAGTGTTTATGAGCTGCAGGTGGCCCTGGGGTCAGAGGTCTCCAGGGACAGAGAGGCTGCCAAGGTGGTGACATCACCTACTGCTGATGACGTTACCTTCACTCTAGGGATTTGGAGCTTGTATGTGTGTGTGTGTGTGTGTGTCTGTATGTTTGTGTGTGTGCCTGTGTCTTAAACGTGTTTTATGTGTGTGCGTCTATCTGTGTGTAGAGGTGGTGTTGATGTCATTGCTTCCCTCTTGTGTTCTGTCCGCCCACCTAACCCAGAGCGAGGTGAAAATATCTCAGATCTATTTCTGGAGCGCCGCGTGCCTCTCCCACGGCTGGACACTGTACAAACATCCCTCTTCCTCTGGTAAATTAGGATCAGGCATTCCTAAACCAAGGGCCTAGAAGGGCCAGTGCTCAAACCCAAACCCACCACTTTTAAAATAGACAGTGGAAGCTCTTATACAGATCACAGGATCACAGGAGTTTTCTGAGCACGTCATACACTGATACATTACTTCATAGAGCCACATCTTTTGTTGGCTTCTAATTAGGATATACTGGTATGACCTAAACTCTGAACTCTGAGATGCCCTTTAGGTGTGGGTCACACAACCCAAGGGTCAAAGGTCACCTTCTAATGCTCATGACCTACTTCATTAGCTTAGAGATTATGGACCTGGACTTACGGACATACACTGGTTTATTGACATGATGGTTTCAGCTGTCACTGTACATATCCCTCTTTCTCTCAGGGCAAATAAAAATCAATCAATCATTGAGTACCTAAAAAACAATTAACTGAGTATTACTACGTTTGGGTGGGGGAAGTTGATTTGTCTGTGAACTCTGATATTCAGTGGTGAGATTGTTCTGTGTTGATCTATCATAGTAACATCATTCCGATTTTGTCAACACATCTGTGAAACTGCGATAAGATCAAATATTTAAATGTTATAATTCAAATTGGAAGTATAACTTTCAGCTGGATTGTCTAGACGGCGTCACATGCCTTCCAGGAAGTGATGCACTGGTGCCACCATCCATTTAGCAACTGTGTGGTGATACAATAACGTTTTGTTTTCAGGAAACGTTTTTTCTTTGAAATCTGTCAGGAATCTCAGATATCATAGAGAACCGAAACTGACGTTCTTTGCTGACAGTAAACACTTAAAAAAAAACTTCACTTTCCACTTAATATTTTAAGGTAATCATTTTATCTGCAAGTCACAGTTTATCAGAGACATTAAGGATGTGGATGGTTTCACTGTCAACAGATACAATCCTGAAATATTTTACCAGACCTATAAAGGATATATACCTCATGATCTGACCAGTGTTAACTGTTGGCATAACCCCAAGAAAAAACTAAGCACCAACGCTGTTGGTTGCAATCACATGGAGGGGATGTGGTATTTTAGAGATGAAACCAACAAGAGAAAGTCCCCTAAAACTGTATCTCAACCATACAGGAAATGAGCTCATCTGCTGAGCCGAGTCATTCTGCTGCCTCCTAAACACATGACATCACCACGGCTTCAGTTACGACTTGCTTCCCCCGTTTCCTATAGCTTTCACTGTAGCCTGTCCGGATGAGGCGCTATCCTGTGCCAGCTATCATGAACCCTGTTTAGTATAGAAAAAATTCAAATAAACTGATCAGAGTCATTCAGTAGAGATATGTTGAAAGTGTTCCTATTCCAACATAGATATTATTCGAAAGAGTAAAATAGAGTATTACTTTATTTATACATCCAATAGTATCCAAACTACACTCTAAATCTACCATAGTGCAGGCAGAGAACAATGCAGTAATGTCCGTTAATGATTGGCCCCACTGGATGACCTGCTTTGTCTGAGGAAACCCAGTCCTCCAGTGACAGTCCCAGCTTTAGTGATAGCACCCTCCCCCTCCCCTCCCGGTACTGCGGTCATAGCGAGGTTAAGGCGCACAACACTGGAGTGCCCGATGAATTGTGATGGTGTTGTTCCAGTTTGACGTTTGCTCACGTTGCTCCTCCCTCGTAGCTCTGCTTCTCCACTCTCTTCATTTGTACTCAACCCCTGACTGCCAGTGTAGAGGAGACAGCCAGCCAGCCTGACAGTTGCCTTGCTTCAAAGTCCAGTGTGGCATCTTTAACAACATGTCAGTCCCAGCCTCCCCAGAGGCAGAGAGCAGGCGGGGGGGAGCAGCTGGGGGGGGGCGAGGGGAGGAGGAGGAGAAAGTGAGTGCAGTGGAGGACCAGCTATCTCTCACTTCTGATCTGCCAGAACATTTTTAGCTCCCCATCGGTTGGGAAATACGATATGTTCATATTGGCTCCTCTGCTTAGAGACAGGGCTGTCACCATCCCCATCATCATCGCTCCAGCCATGTCTGGTTCAGAGCTCGTTTGAACCTGCGATACGGAGCTGAGAACATTGCCAGCACCCATTATGAATAGTTAGGCCCCTGCCTGGTGTATTCGATCATTAAACAAGGCGCGTTGGGGATCCTTCACAATTAAAGAGCTCCACCAGGAAACGACCTCATTAATATTTGACAGTTTTCCCTCAAAGTGTCTGAGACAGACTCCGAGTGCAGCTCATTAGAGCGGCATTTCTTATGCGAACACTTTGAACTCGTGGCATCTCAGCTCCTGACTCCTGCAACACTGAAAGTCTACTTTGATATGGTTTCATTGGCCTTGGGAATGACATGACACATCGAGGTGAATAGGCAGCCATTGTTTGTATTGTCGAGGGGGATTTCATGAGGTCTTTGATGGTGGCTCAGAGCTATGTTTGGAGAGTGGCGCACCCATGCTTCCCACCCAGAGTGGAATATGGTCCAGTGGAATGTGTGGGTCCTCTCTGAAGCAGGTGGTCCTGGCCACAGGTGTGTCCATCTGGCGCCCCAACTGGAATGTCGCCAGTGACTGGGAGGGGAAGGTAGTGATCCCAACCTGGCAGGAGTACCATAAACATCTGTTGGACTGGGGCGAGTGTGAGAGATGTGGCGTTCCTGTATGAGTCAGGAAGAGAAAGAGAGAGAGAGAGAGAGAGAGAGAGAGAGAGAGAGAGAGAGAGAAAGAGAGAGAGAGAGCTGTGAACAGCTTACCCAGTCAGGTAGAAAAAAACCTTGAGGGATGCAGGGGAGCGTGCCAGAATAAGCAGCCAGAATAAAGGCGGTGAAATTAATTTGCCGCTCGGTCACGCATCTTTTCCTTGTTTTTTAAATGGTCCGGAAAATGGGATCCTAGGGGCCTGACAGTGTTTGGTGGCTAAAGCAGGATTGTCAGTAAACCTCTGTCTGCTGCTCCTCAGAGAGAGATAATTGCATCTAACGCCTTATAGACACTGAACAGCACTGAGGTGTGAGACACCTTATCTACGCCCCTCCACCCCACACACTCTCCTTTCAACTTAATCTCTGTTTCCCCAAACCCTTTTCTCCCTCGCTCAGTCTTTCTTTCTCTCAACCTACCTCTCAGTTTTCCTCCACTTCTCCCTCCCTCCCCTCCCCTTCTCTCTCTCTCTCTCTCTCTCTACCTCTATGTCTGTGTCTCTACCTCCCTCTCTCTGCTTCTCCTCACTCCCTCCCTCCCCTCTCTCTCTCTCTACACTGCCCATCCTCTCAACTCTGTCTTTCTATGGATGGAAATGGGAGCTCACGCTGAGTGGCCGCCCGCACGGCTTGTAGAAGAGCCAGAGCTTTAATGTGAGAGGCGCTGGCGCTGGCGAGGGGGAGATGGGGAGACAGGGGGGGGGGAGATGGGGGGGGGGAGACGGCGTGGGAGACAGGCGGACGTCCTCAGATCTTCACAGGCATCGGTAGATCAGAGGACGGCTGTCACACCTCCAGGCTATCTCCAGCCGGGCCAGCGGAGATTCCTCACAACTGCTCGGCCCCATGGGTAGAGGCCCTGACTGTGCCGGGAGCTCTGTGGACAGCAAACGTTGTGCAAGAGTTCTGCCCAGCAGAGTAGATGTTTCTTTCCAGTCTGACAGCATCAGAGGGTTGTGCTCTCTTGGTGTTGACATCTAACAAGAGGCCTTTTATCTCAGCTGATACAAGCCTACATAATTGATCTGTTATTGGTTTGGTCGGAGGAAATTTGATGTACAGGTCTTAACTGAAAATAACAATTTGAATTTTTTGCTATTAAATTCACACTTTGGTGGAAAGTTGAGTTTCCCTACAAAAATACTGTATAATAAATGACAAGCATGTGTGTGTGTGTGTCTGTGTGTGTCATGCCAAAATAAATAAGAAAGAGATTATCCATTCTTGCAGAATTCTGTGTATCTGTGTGTGTTGTGTGTGTGTGTGTGTGTGTGTGTCTGTGTGTGTGTGTGCGCACATGTGCGTGTGTATGTGTGTGCATACGTGTGTACGTGTGTGTGTTGGCATCACAGAACATCCAATACAATGACAACTGTACTATGCATTAATCCTCTTCTGGCATCGCCTTGCATTTCCTGTTCCAGGCGTTTATTGCATGACAATAACACATCCTGTGCTACAGTGGCAGGAGGAAGTAGAGGAGTCTGAAGATGCTTCACTCTGTACAAACATGTTCAACGTTGGTTTTCCCCTCCTCTGTGTGTCTCTGAATAATTCAGGATTACTTTGTTTCCAGGGGAGAATGTTCTGTTTGAAATTCAACCTGCTTTTCAGAAGACAATGTTGTTAGCATTTTTATTTCCTGGGTTAATTTCCCTATCACTAAGGTTTTGTGTGTGGCTTCGATGTGTCCGGTTCACATCGCACAGGAGATGGAGGCAATCCTTCACGGATCCAATCAAAGCAAAAGAAAAGTTGAATAGGTCATTTCACGGATGAGCGAGGCTCATCGCAGATCCCCTCAAAAGCCGGAGGACAAGAGGACATTTAAATCCTGTCACCGTGTTGAATGACGTAATGCAGAATCACTGAAATTATGACAAATGGGGGCTTCTCAGAAGGGCTGATGGCCAGATTGGAGAAGAATGAAGCATTTATCAAAAGGCGAGATGGGCGGGGAGGGGGAGAGGGGGGGGGGAGGGGGAGGGTATAGACTACAACAGGAACTCGGGTGACTCACTTCTGCCCTGGGCCATTTGGAAACCCTGGAGTGCCATCAATGCCTTGAAGTCATTCCCTTTGAAATTAATGAGGTATTTGTAAAAGGGGGTAAAACATTAGTGCAGGTTAGTGCTGCTCTACTGAAGGAGGTACACCTCATCTGACCTCACGCCCAGAGAGTGACAAGCAAGGGGTTCCAGTCTACCAGTAGAATCACAGTGCACACGTTCAAACGTTTGACGAGTGTGTCATCGGCGTTTGGCCTCTGAATGCCGTTTAGTTATAAATTACTTGACTAGAACTGATAAGCTTCTAAAAGCCAACTGTCAGTGGCAGGGTCACATCTCACATGCAAAATCACATTATCTGAGCCTCCTTTCCACACAGACATAATGTTGATGGCTATCACCTACCAGAAGAGGCAAAAAACATGACAGCTCTCACAACAAACTTCAATCATGCTTGTGTCTCTGTGAAGAATGAGGCAAGGCTTCATTCAACAGTCTCCCTTCAGCTGAGACTTTGCTCTATATTTCTATTGTACTGACCACAGCCACCACAGTCGACTATCTAATCTAATGGTTGTCTTGTCATCCTGTTCATAACAGTTTGCATAATGCATTTATTGTATCGTTACACAACGGTGTTGTGTTGGTGTGTGTGGTGGGGGAGGGGAGGAGGGGAGGGGAGGTTGATCAATATTACATAACTCGGTGAACCAACACCCATTCATCACTGTTGTTACCAAGTTGTGTTACACTTAGATATACATGCTTCTAACAATAACTTACTTACTTCCACTTCAGTCCCACTCTGCAGAGGCGATAAAGTCACTTTCAGCAATATCTCAACTGTTCTAGTGAACCAAGTAGGCTGGTGTGCGATGCCTACAGTGATTGCTTGGTGTTTTTGCTAAAGTCGCTGCATAAATGCTTCTGCCTAGGAGCCTCTTTGCTTGCAGATGTGTTAAATGAGCCCGAGTGCTGAAGAACAGCATGTAAGGAGCGAGCCGTTCTCTCTCTCCCACTCATTAAATATGCAGCATAAACCTCTGATCCGGGAGGCTGTTGACTTAACTCCCCAACAACAAGAGCATGGCGGTGAGTCAGTAATAATCACCCACCACCACGGACCATGTGTACTTTATCCTTCAACAATGTAAACATTGCCATTAAATAAATGTTAGCCTGCCTAAAGATCTGTAGCATTTCAAGTTATTTATTTGTTAAAAACCTAACGATGCCTTTTGATCACAGCTCTTCCTTTGTACAAGACAACAACAACAAAAACAACAATTTGTTGTGTTATTTTGCCACAAAAAATAAGTAGCTGATTTCAAACTTTTTAAAACGACGCCCATGTGACGTGTTACTAGGAAGGCGTTCTGTTGCCGATGTTCCTTTGGACCAATTGTGATGTGACCGTGGCTCCGTCTCTGCCTTGACCTTGGGCACCGGACTTCCTCTGGGGCAGGGTGGCAGCTTTGCCTGGGAGAGAGGAGAGGCAGGGGATGAAGAAGCCCAGAGAAATGTATGAATGACCGAGAAGAGAGGAGCCTGTGAAGCCAATTAGAGGAGAGAAGAGAGGTGGGAGCCAATCAGAGCAAGCCCACTCCTCCCCCCACCAGCCCTCCCAGTCTGCCTCTCCTGACTGTTACCAGGTCACCACGCCTGCCCGCCTCTCTCAGTAATCTGTTTCATTGGGTCAGTGTGCCTCATGCGCTGCGTCTTACTGGCTGGCTGGGCAAACGCCGTTGCTAGGGAACACAGCCAATCAGAAGGAGGCGGAAGTTTCCTCTTGGTTTCCAGGCAGGATTCACGTGCTGAGGATGTTTTGGCGGGAGAAGGGAGGGATGGGAGGGGCTGGAGGGTGAAGTGGAGCGTGTGATTTAATGTGTGTTTGTGTGTCTGTTTGTGTGTTTGTGTATGTTCATGCATGCACATGTGTGTGTTTTTGTGTGTGCGTGTTATGTGCTCTGCTCTGCTCTGCCTCTTGTTGGAGCTTTCTGATGCAACATCGAACTGCGTCTCCTGGGCTACGAAGGGACTTTGTTATGGTTTTTTTTCTTCCTGTCCTCGCAGGAAACGAGAACCAATTGCTGCGCTGTTGCCATCGGAGAGGCGCGGTTTGTTTTCCCTTCCACTTCCATCCATGGTACCTCCCCAACCACAGTTACCGTAGAAACAGAGCAGCTCTAGCTCTATTTCCATCCGTTGACGCTTTCTTCAATGATTTAGCCCAGCTTTCTGTTTTTTTTTATCCTTGCAAAAGCCTCTACAGATACCTGCAGCCTATCTGAGCATTTAGGAAATGGGTTGACAAGTCTGCAAAGCTATAAAGAGGGGGATATAAAGGGAGTGAACTGTGTGTTAGACGGAGGGGGTGAATGTATCGATGACAGCTTCCCTTATTGCACGGGCAGCTGCACTGCTCACGTCACATCTCAAACTATCTGAAGATTAACAAGATAATAAGATTAACTTCTGCCCCCCCTTAGCACCCCCCCCGTCCCCCGTCCCCCGTCCCCCCACCCACACAAACAGACACGCACACTTAACAACCCTTCTGCCCCCAATGCCCTCCCCAAAACCCCACCCTAACAACAGAGTAAAGCAATTCATCACATCTGACATGGAGTTTTCCAAAATCCCCTCACTGCCACTTGAGTACTCACTGGGCTGCCAGGATTAAAGGGGAGAGCAGCATGAGCGCATGAGGATGCGGAGGAGGGAAACGGAGGACCACTGTAGCCATGCAGGCTCTGCTTTCCCTCGAGGGCACCACATGGGAGGGTTGAACAAGTTCAAACTATCGCCCGGTCAACTGTGATGGCCGCAGATGGCTACGGAATCATTAATCGCCCACTTGTGGTGGATTCATAACAGCTTCTGTGTTTTTGGTAACTAAATGAAATAATGAAGCAAGCTCGTCTGAGGGCTCGGTGTCAGTTGAGGTGAACATAATAGCCTTTTTCTATGCACTCTGTAATACTGGCACAACATAAAGCATTCAAAAAACATAAAGCAGCATAAAATACAAGAAGCCATCACGTTCCAAACCCCAACCATTTGCGTTAGCAAATTTGACTATTTAGGTGACTATACCAGACACCTGTCAACAAGCTGTCGGGTAGGAGTGTGTTGTTTACGTTCGACGGTTCCACTGTTCTGGAATATGGCTGCAGCTCCGTTTCTCAAAGCCTTCACAGCTTGAGTCTATAGAGACGGCTGCAGTTTCCACATAACACCTTCATCCTAATAGGTATGAGCTCATTGCATTCTGTTTTTGTCTTTATCCAGCAACCGCTTACCTTCATTCCAAGTTTCCAGTTGAGGTGTGAAAGGGAACGGTGAGGATGTAACACTCTCAGGAGGGGTTCTGAGCTTCTGTTACGTTACCTTTGGATGAACCCAGAGAGAGCCTTGTTTACAAGCACACACACACACACGCTCACACACACTCATACAGTACACACATGCTGGCATACACACCAGTCACACATACACACACAATCCACCAGTTAAACTGTGGGCCTGTTGATAATGGGTAGGAGGAGGAGGATTTAGGGAAAATCTTCCACAGACTTTGAACTGTGGCATCTTTAGCTTCTTCGTACTCTATCTCCTTATACCCATCAGCAGAGATCAGGCAAAAAATGGGAAGACAACCCTATATTTACCATGTTAAACACCGAAGCAATGTAACATGAGTTGTCTATGTATTGAAGAGACAAGGAGAATTAACTAGGTAAAACATCAGTAGATTGAAATAACAGCCATGAAATGTCAGACATTCTATCTTTTGAAAGTCTTTGTACTCTTGATGGCAATGTGTAGTCTATAATAACTCAAAGTGGAGTGTCTATGGTATTCTCATGAGGGTAATATACTTCAGTACGCCCGGAAGAACCAAATTGGACAGAGTGCCTGTCACTGCACATGACACCAGAAGTGGTAGTTTCACTCGAAATGACAAGTACCAAGTTCAACAACAACTCAGAGGATGCTTCAGTCTTCAAAGCCTCTCAGGAGTACACATGAAAGCAACAGACAGCTAACCAAACTTAAAACAAGTTGAAATGCACAAAAGCATGACATTTATATATATATATATATATATGTGCTATTTGGATCTGCCAGTTCATCGAACACTGTTTCGGTCTGTGCAACTGCGAGCAACGTTGTTATCAGCTACCGCAGGGCCTTCTGTGTGGGTAAACATGTGCTTCTCTTCTTCCCTCCCCTTGTTAATTGATAAAAACTTTACCCTTGAGTAAATAGGAGATGGGGGAGTTTGGTGTGAACTACACAGATAGGGGAACAATGTTGCCCACTCAGGGAATACCATTTACATATTCATATACTAAGACATTGACAGGGAGAATAAACTCCACAGTAAAAATGGTTTTGGGCGGTTTCATTTCTTGTCTGCTCTTTGTTTGTTTTTCAAAGGAGACACAGCGGACTCATTACTTTTCTGAGCGGTCCGCCCTTGAGAAGAAGCTCTGAACGCCTCGTGTCAGCGCCGTTCTGATATATTACTTGTTAATTCCAGTGGGGCTTACATTCACCTCTCATATTCTTATAAAGACATTTAATAAGAGAGGAAATATTATGATTCCTGACAACTCTACCAATACCATCAACAATGACTTTCATATTACACCCACAAGTTTCAAACACTGGCTGGCAACTGAAACAAAATTGCTATTTGGGAGGAGAGTTTGCCCATAGATTACTAAAAGAATTTCACGCCTCAATGTTGTTACTCATGTCGTTTGTCCTACTCTGGGATGACAAACAGAAACTATACATACATACAATTAAACCATATTGTGATGGTGCAAGATCTTCCAAAACCAGTTTTGTGGCTTAAATGGGAAGTAACTGGATTTCCATTTCCATTCTATTTGGAAATAAAAATGGTTAAATGTAGAGTGATCTGACCCAACATCAGATCACACGTGGCAGCTAGGTCTTTTTCAGTTTATCAGTCAGTGCAACTTGAATAAAAGCTTCATCCACCAGAACTGATGGATATTTTAAATTCCGTTGCACATATGGTGTCTTTAATACCCATCAGTCTTTAACACGTTCCTACATAACCAGCAGTACTAACTGTTTATTCACTGACTATACAGCCATAGAAAGAAAGAAAGCATAAAGCCAGACACAAAGTAGGGTGTGGTCCTGGTAGATGGGAGATAGTATGTGTGTATTTGTTTGTGTGAGTCTATGTGTGTGCATATGTATGTTTGTGTATGTGTCTATCTGTCTGTTTGTGTGTTTGTGTTTGGGGGTGGTAGCAGCTCAAACAAGATGGAGCGGGGCGTTGCTTGTACTGTCTCCTAAAACCTGTTGTAAACCTCGCTAGGAGATGAGAAAATCGCTCTTCACACCCTTTCCAGTGGCACCAGAGACGGGCAAGGGAGGGGCATGTTACAACGGTTGTCTATCTATCCCCTTCCATCTGTAGAGCAAACTGATGTCATCTGCAAACGTTTGCGTCTATCCAACTGTTCCAAAAGGAAAACGGACACACTGCTACTAAAACCAACCTTAGTGCCTCTTTCACTGCATGGTCCACCATGTATGAGGACAGGGGGGACAGGGGGGACAGGGACTGGTAATGTTGCCAGCTCTGAGCTCCTGGGATCTCATACATGTACATATTCTGTATGTGAAAAAATATATATAGATGAACAGTTTTTATATGCAGTAGTAGGCATAATATAGTATACAGCGTATGCATGTATTCTGTCAATTCAAGTGTCCCCTCCTATCCCAAACAGCCCCCACCATATCACTGCTCATTTGATAGCGGGCATACAAATGGGTGTGTATGATGTAGACTACACCACTGTACTTCTATAAATCGATGTGCAAATATAAAACATATAGGCTATATCAACATTGAGTATAGGCTACATATGGTAGATTGTGCAGATATTTTGCCATGCCATGTCATCCTGGTGACTGCTACTCAGAACTAGACATCATTTGGTTAGGAGGCTGTCATGCAAATTTTACAATGATGGCATATTGTACAGCAACTGTTATTTACACCATGGCATCATAGGCTAGGCACTTTATCTTCAGGAATGATCATGGTGTTGATGTCTTGATTTCCTTAGGACATTTCGAATATCTGCATAGCTTCATAATATGCTTTGTGTGTTGTGTGTATTGTGGCTTGACAGATTATTCCGTTTCCATAAACTGATAATAGTCCATACATTTAGCCTTGTAGCGGTTCTGTCAGCTGAGCGCAGTGCAATAAATAAATAAATAAATACATTTCTATCACGTGCCGATTCAGAAAAGATGGGGGTGTTTTTTTACCTCCACGTGTCGAGATACACGAAGCAGAAGGCGGGATCAAAACAAATGATCTGATTGGCTGGTTATGCGTCATCAGAAGCTTTTAAAGCAGTGCAGTAGAATCCACCAAAACAAACCCACGAACGATTTCTTATTCCTAGAGAGAATCAGAACGGATTTGAGGATCATATTGCCAATATGGACCCATTTGATACATTTATACTATAATTTATAACAAAAATATTATTCATGGTATGGGTTATCTCCTTTGATCGCGCATGTCAACAAAGGTCTGAAAGCAATTTAATAAGAATTACACGAGGCTTGTAGGCTATGCATCCGCTTTAACATAATGTTAAATAAAGAAGTAAGGCCCATCTCTTCTCATCTTCTTTAATCTTCTAATTTCTGAAGCGTGCTGACATGTCATGAAACCAATTGACTGTCACTTTAAGAACATGTATTTACATGTTCATGAAAGGGGCGGGCGAAGAATATACTGGGCGGGCCAGTTTTTCAGAGGCAACACCGAAGAAAAAAACATTCTCCGTTAAACAGCAAACATTCATCGGATTGACTGTAATGAAACAGGTTGAAGGATACAGCTCGCCGCTCTGTCTTGGAATCACAAGGTAACAACAAGTCGACAAGATACCACCAATCATAACGGAACACACACTAGCTGGCGGTAAGTGATTCCGTTTTGCATTTCTGTTAAAGGGCGGATAGAGTTTGTCAATAAATTGCAACAGTTTTGGTCTAAAAAAGCTCGGACTGTAGGCTACATCGGACGGAAGGACATTGTACATCGTTATAGGTTAAGGTCTCCTTATCGTGACCTTAGTCGATGTGTGTCGTCTACACCATTTGGTTAGCTAAATATATTTTTCTTCACCGTGGATTGTTTGTAGCCCATAGTAGGCTACTAAACTTCAATCATGTGATGTGTGGGTTACAATGAATTGCATGAATTAATTGAGATTAATTTGCAAAATCAGTAGGCTACCGGATTTAGGATACTCGTGTTTGACAGTTTCAGTGAGACCACTGCACTAATTAAAGAATCTGTTGTTTTAGCCCAGAATATTCTTAACCACTACAGTTGAATAGACACAAATCTCCTCGGCTTCTTCACGCTGTTCTAATTAAATGGATTCACATCGACACAGTAGATAATGCTCGTTATGTCTTTAGTAGGTCCACTTAATGCGGATTGTTTCTATTTACTAGTCTGATCCATCCGTAAAGGTGTGAAAAGCGAAACTGTGCCAACTTTCGGTGGTATGATTTGTCGGGACATCAGAAAGCACGCGGAGTCACAGACGGCAATTTTCCTCTTACCGAGATCGCAGCAGTTAATTCTGTAGTGTTGTTTGTCATTCGGAAGTTAAAGGTTTAGTCTTCTCGGTAACTTAAATACATTATTAATTCGTGAGCAAAATGTATCATGACATAGCATGATACTATAAGCATGCCGTTATCATGCATTGTGGAGGTTAACATGTCAGTGTTTTAGAGATGAACGGGCGATCTTTCATAGAAATATGGGCGCTGCGCGCTCCAGCAGGCGCTCTGCTTTCCTCGACATTTATTCAACTCAAAAGTAAGCGTCTAATTTTAAGACCATATTTCTGTGTTTATTTGAGAGAGACCACGACGATTCCATGTCTTAAAATAAAGCCGAATTAATTTAACCTGAATATGTTACATGCTGATTTGGTAAAATACAAACATGCAGCACGGTGCCAAACTGTAAACTCCTGATTCCTGCACTTTCCCGTAAGGTGAACTTGGGTTCATGACCGCTTTTACACACTAGTTGCTCTCTCGATCTCCCCACCCCCACAGTGACAGTGAGTGCTGGGTATGGAGCACAACCAGTCCCCATACCTCCTGTGGAGAGAGAATGATGGAATTGTGTGTGTGTGTGTGTGTGTGTGTGGTGTGTGTGTGTGTGCGTGTGCCCGGCCACAGATGGAGCAGCAGAGGGAGCTACTCTCTGCAGCATCAAAGTCGATCTGACCGCACTGTGGTGGTTGGCAGGCCTACCTTCTGCCACAGGCAGGGTGTGTGTTGTGTCTGTCTGTCTGTCTGTCTGTCTGTCTGGGGCAGCTTCACCAGCCTAGTGTCGTCAGCCCAGAGGAACTGAAGACTCTCTGGTACTGCACTGTGATCGAAAGGCAATAGATAGCTGAGGTCAGTCTCTCCAGGACCTGTAGAGGTCTCCATGGACCTGAGTAAGCACTAAAGGCAGGTGTTTCGTAACTGATCCTAAAGGGGTTTATTGACCCCTTTCACTTTGCTTTTTACACCAAGCAGCTACAGTACACCACTACACTACTCTTCTCACTGACACAGTGGTAGTGTTACCTCCAACCAGCCAGCTTCCCTAACCTGCCAGGCAGTCAGCCTTCCCAGCCTGCCAGTGCTGCTCACTTCTAAAGATACTCTGCTCTGTTACAGTATGACATGATATCAGACAAAGAGACACTTTCACTGAAGGTGAAATGATTGGTGTCACCTCAGAGTGTACAAAATACCACAGAGCTTCCAGTTTCACCTCGGCATGTTTGGTGCTTTTTCCTTTTTGAAAACAATAGATCACTGCCTGGCATGAGGCCAGTTAGGGAGTGTGTGTGTGTGTGTGTGTGTGTGTGTTGTGTGTCTGTTTGTATGTGGAGCGTTGGAAGTCGCAACAAAACTTGTTTCATTTCCTTCCTTCTCCATAAAGCTGTTCGCTATCAGTGATGCGTGGGCTTTCGGCAGGAACTTTAGTTTCTGTCAGGGAGCCGGGAGTTAGTGGACCAGCACTCTGCCTCTCTCTTGGCAGGAGTGCAGCCAGCTGGTAGTTAAGAAAAAGAGAGAGAGAGAGAGAGAGAGAGTGACCACAGGGAGGGGGGTGGGGCTTCTAAGAGAGATGCACAAAGAGAAAGGAGAAGATACCTAGAGATGCAGTGTATGATGAAATGAACAGAGGAAGAGGTAAAGAGAGATATTCAGGAGGCCGAGGACAGAATAAGGTGCAGAGGGAGAGACGGAGCTCGAGAGAGAGGGAATGAGATGGACAAAGTGCGGTACACAGTGCGACGAAATGGAAAACAGCAGATGTGTAGAGAGTGAGGTCGACCGATCAACAGAGAAAGAGAGAGGCAGAGAGTAAGGCAGACGGACAGAGAAGGAGAGGATAAGACCACTCATGCGTATGTCTGAAGTTGTCCAGAGGGAAGCCTAATCCAGCCATTCTGTGCCCCGCAGCAAACCGAGGCAGATTATGGTGATTCTGGGGAGGAGTCTCGGGTGGAGGGGTGCAGCAGGGGGGGCAGGGGGGGGATGGGGGTATGTAGCGGGCTGGAACAGGCCTCATGCTGAGTTGTTGGACTCCAAAATCCCTGTTTTTGTTTACATTTGAGATATTGGAAGTGCTTTGATATTTGTGAGCAGATGTCACAGTGTCCTTGTTCTGTGTAATACTGGTCAATTACACAAGTGAAAGATGATTTAATCTAGTACTATAGGTGGCATGATATCACAATTCTGTTTACACCATATCTGGGTAACTGCTGTTCCTACAAGGTGTTATGAGTGATGGATTAGCAAACTCGGCGACACTGAAGGCCGAAGTCCCCAACTTCCACATATCAACTGTATCTACACACATGCATACACACCTGTAATTAAACTTACGCCCCCAAAACAAACGCATACATGCACACCCACAAATACGAAACACACACATTTGGGCATCCACAAGCCCACGCATACTCACGTTCCCCAATGCGTGTGTGTCTCCAGGGAGACTACCGCTGAGCCAGCCGATGGGCGATGAGGAGAAGGGCATGTCGCGGCCCATCTCACAGCGCTGGGGAACGCCCTTCAGGGACGTCAAGTACGAAGACCCCGCCTCCGACGCCACAAGGTCACAAGGCCACAACAACAACACGCTGTCCTGCGGTCTGCAGGCCCAGCCTCTCAGGCTCTTCCACGGTGAGACAGGGGGAGGAGCCTGGGGGGGTGTGTGTGTCACTTACCGTTATTTTAGTCGTTGATTGTAGGCGACTTGTGTCTTTTTAGGAGAATGATCCTCTTTTTTCAGTGTACTGGGTTATTTGAAACAAGTTCACTCCAGCATGTGTTAGACTGTGGTGAAGTGACGTCTTTAGTGCTGTGAAGTGTTTCACTCACGGCACCTATAATGTCAACATTATGTTCCAAAGGGTAAAATGCAGTAGTCTTCAGAGTTGACGTCATAGTTCAGTTTAGTTTCGAGTTTCATTCCTTTATAACAAGGCTTCATCACTCTAAATATGAAAGGGAACGTTTGTAACTGTATTTAAAGATTGTGTGGGAATTCACCAAACACACAAATAATGAAAGTTTATTTTTGACTGGTATTGACAACAGTTCTGTTACTAGGTGGCATTTGAATTTAATTAAAGTTCTCTCCGATTTGATCAAATCAAATATGAATGGGCCTTATTCACTAGGAGAGTACACATTAATGGAATTAAAGTAAACGCTTTTCATGCTGATGTCACAGCTGGCAGTCAGTTAAGTTCATTGTGGTGATTGACCATCTGATCGTATCTGGGTGTTGCATGCATACAGTACAGACAGCGAGACAACACAGAAACACTACTTTGCAATTCAAATGATGTCCCACATTACGTGGTTCCCAGGTATTGTACACTCTGTAACAAGTACTGGTCATAAGTGTTTTTGCATTTTCACAGAATGTCACAGTCAGAAGAGAAGGGCACAAAAGTACCGCAGACACACACATACACCAACACGCACACACACATACACCAACATACATACACCAACGCACGCCAACACACACACCAACACACACACATACACCAACACACACACACACAAATTAGGCAACCAATTTTAATTGGATGTTATCAACTGGGATCTAATCGAATCAGTGTAACATCACTGTAATTGAATTGAACCGTTGGGTAATGCACTCTGTTTATTGAGTCTGACCGCTTGGAGAGGTGCCGACTGTTGTTGTCTGTCTGGGAAAGAGGTCAGAGACACACAAACACTCCCACTGAGAGCCGTCATCACCATCTCAGTCCACTGAGGTGGAACTCAGGCCCCTCTCCTACCAGCCTGGGTTTAATCCTCAACACTTTAGTGCTTTACATGAAATATGTATTATTGTAATAAAACGGTTTTATTTTTATATATATATAGTTATATATATATATATAGTTACATATGTATAATGTATGTATATAAAGAAAAGCATTTCCAATGAATAGAAGGACAGATAGTACAGAGTCGGTAGTGTTGACAAAGAGAATAGGGTAGTCTCTGTATCAGATGACACAGAGGTGATTGTTGTCCCGTACGGTGACGACACTAGCGCGTGCCAGGAGCGATGACTCGGCTCCACGCCGTCTCCACCCAAACACAGGGGTCAACGGGTTTATTATTTGTTTGTCGTTTGATTTTCCGCCTCCTCTCCCTCGTCACCTACACAGACTTTTCAAAGCTACTGTATCGTCTGTCAGGGGCCACGCGGGTGTCGTGAGTGGTAGAACCAGCTTGGTGTGTTTTCAGGCAGCGATACAGACATGCAGTAAAGTAAACACAGCCAGTAAAACTGCGTGAAAGAAATAAGGAGCGCTGAGCCTGGGGAGCTAAACACAGGACCGGTACATCAGGAAAGCTTGGCCCCTGTCTGGGAGGCTAATCTGTTCTGTTATGGAAGGAACATGAAGGGAGCCGATGAACTGTGGCGTGTCCCTGACGACCTGAACGCGGCCTGCTGCTCTATAAACGTTAGCTTCCCTACCTCTACGCTGTGAATCTGTGTCAGCGACGGCACTTCAAATATAGCTTATCTCGGCTGATTGGTGTGGTTGGTTTGTCTCATGTCATTCGGCTGTCTTGAAGACTCACGGCGTCACCATAACGACCGGCATTTCAAATGTTTCTTCCCTTTCCATTTTTCCCCAGCTGGCTTCCGCCCCCACTTCCCTGCTCGGTTTGAGCCTATGGAGGACCGGGGGGAGAGGAGGAACCCAGGACCAGAGGACGAGGAGGACGAGGAGCAGGATCGGAGGGAGGAAGAGGAGGAGGAGCTCTGGAGGGCAGAAAGGCCGGAGGAGCAGGCGGGGATAAGCACGGAGGCAAGGATAGGCCGCAAGCTCCGGGAGATCGGAGACCAGTTCGACCAGGACCACCTTCACCAGGTAAGGTCAAAGGTCATTTGAGTTGGGAATGGGATGGGACGATGGGGTTGAAACATTTCCATATGTCCACCATCCGTTGTTTTAGGCAACACTACAGTCAGTATGGCTGTTTGAGAGTATCCAATGTCGAAAGAACAAATGATCAGTCGTTTTAAACAACCAGACCATAAATGAGTCAACTGGATAAAAAGTACTATCATTTACTATACACACCCATACATGGCCATGCACTCACTTAGACTAGGATTTGCCACACCATAGTTCTCTGTTTCCTGACAGACTGTTTGCTCAGAGAAGACAGACAGGTGGCCTACAACACCTGCAGAACAAGACTCAAGATGGTCTCTGGAGGCAACAGCTGGATGAGCTGTTTGCTGTTTTGTTTCAGCCGGTTGTGAAGAAAGATGGGAGCAGGGCAAGTTGGTTGGTTCTGATGGTTAGAGAGAGAAAGGGCGATGTGAGCGGTGTATGACAGGGCCACCCACTGCCGCAATGGCTTGTGGCTTTTTACTGCCAGAACACAGAAACTGTTGTAAGACACATGTAACCTATCGAGGCAGAGATCCAGAGCAGCTTTCCATTAACTTGGTTAGTCCTTCCTGTTGAAGGATTTCACCTGATTCACGTTTCTCTCTCCACTTCCTGAACTATCAAACGTCTATCACTTCTTATCACCGTGGCGATAGCTGTCTTTTCCTGTGCGATAGGGTCTGATGGGATCTAATCTGTTGAGATGGTCGGTGATCTAGGAGGTGTACACGGCAGGAAATCATCTACGGCATTTGCACAAAAAAACAGGAAATGTGTAGGAGATGGTACTAGCCCAACCACGAGCTGAAGCTCTCTGAACTGAAACACACACACACACACACACACACAACCTCAGCTGAACTGAGGTGTTGACAGGTGACTGCCTGCCCTTCAGCCAGGCTCAGTGCCTCCTGGGTTGGCGACACGCCCATTAGCCCTAGGCTTGGTTTACTGTGTTTACTCTCTGGGCACTGAGACGATACTGTCGGGGACGATGACAGTCTGGGGCCAGTGTCATTGTCCCTCTGGAAACCAACAAACAAAAGCCTGTCAGGCTGACTGAAGTATCATGGCAAGTCGTTCATGTCTGGTCCTCATCTTGTTGACGAGTAAGTGGGGAGGGGGGATATATATAAGGTCTTATCTGGGTGTTTTCCATGTGGGCTGTGTGACAATGAGGTGCAGCTGATAAGCACAGCTCAACTGTGCAGGATGAGAGAGGAAGAGAGAGAGAGAATCTAGTGGAGTTAGGGAGTTAGTTTTCTAGTGAGGGAAGGAGTTTGAGGGAGAACTCGAGAGTATGAGAGTTTAAGAGGGAGGGAGAGTTTGAAATGGGAAGTAAAGTGTGAGAGCTTAAAAGAGAGAGTGAGAGAGAGAGCGTGAGAGGCAGAGGTAGAGTTTTGTCTGCCAGACAGGGACCAGCACTAGCAATACTGTGTCTGGGTAGACTGGGCTCTCTGTTTATATGCAAGGCTATAAATAGACAATGACTCATTCCTCTTGACGCAGCCAGTAACGTGACAGCTACCCACAATACCTCTCTCGCCCCACTGACTGCAGTGTGTGTGTGTGTGGTGTGTGTGTGTGTGTGTTTCGTTATGTGTTTGTGGTTTGCCGTGGTGTGACAGAGCAAGATAAGAGCAATCACTTTAAATTTGTTCTCAAAGAACAGTATAGGTAACATGGTGTTATATCACCTCTCCGTTATCTGATGTTTCAGCTAGGTTACACATGCGAGTTATTCAAATACACGAACGGACATTCTTGTTCATAGCACGTCTAATATCGAAAGCAGCGTGTGTAAATGTTCTCTGGTGTAGGGAGCCTCTTGTAGTCACTTCCCTATAAAATGTGTCAATGTTTGTCGGCTCACGAATGTATGTGTGTCCTCGTGTGTTTACTTGTGTGTGTGTGCGTGCCTGCATATGCATATTTGTTTGCGCCTATGTGTGCTCGTGATGACTTATGTGTGAATGGAAGTCAAATGTGTTTGCTTGCATGTGTTTTCCCATGCGCTCGTATGTTGCATACGGTAACCAGGGAGATGCGAGGAGGTGGAGTGTTTGCGTCGTGTTTGTGGGGAATGTAGGGGTTTTGCGCGTCCGTGTAGTCCATGTCTTATCTCTCGGGTTTGAAGAGGGTAGACTACTCTGCTGTATTTGGTTACCAAGTGTGGAAGATAAGGAGACTCTTCTCATGCAAAGAAAGCCACAGTCTGCCCCTCTGTCATGGACAGGAAGTCCAACCGCCCGCTCTCATAAGCATAAGCAAACACGCCAGGCTGTCCTCTCAGAATCCTCTCCCAGTTTGGTTTCACTGCTTTTCAGCATGTATTCAGCCTGTAAGACCGAACAAAAGAGCGTACTATTCCACTAAAGCCCCGAAAGAGTGCAGAGAAAGAAGCCCCAAGTCAAACAAGCCCAGGGTAGTATTTAAACAAGCTGCACAGCATAGCATTAAGACAATTAGGGACAATTAGGGTTACGTTTAGTGGCGCTGGCTCCTTTCTGTTCTGTCTGCATGTGCTGCATCAAATCGCCTGTGGCGGACGCTGATTGCTAGGCTGGTAGAGAACTTCGTTCAGCTCTTTGGAACGAGAGGGGGAGAGAGAGACGGACGGAGGGAGGGAGGCAGAGAGGGACGGAACGAAAGGGGGAGAGAGAGACAGTGAGGGAGAGAGAGATCGAAACTGGCAGATGCTTATGCAACCCGTTGCAATCTACAGCCAGGCTGCTCAGAAAGCCAGTGGGAGCTTAGCTGAGGTGAAATGAGAGGGAGAGAGGGATGGGGAGAGGGATGGGGATAGAGGGGGAGAGAGATGAAAGAGTGAAGCATGAGAGAGAGAGAGGGAAAAGGAGAGACGGGGAGGGAAGAGAGGAAGATGAGAGAGAAAGCGAAAAGAAGAGTGTCTTGGCGGGAGGTTCTTCATGTCTCTGGTCCTGGAGGGCTTCTCTTCCCCAGCACAAGTGACAGATTTGGTATGGAGAGTTGTGCCAGCTTCCTTTCCAGAGCGAGCGCCTAGTTATAATAATTACTCTGGTAACTTCTCCATCAGGAGGGACAGACAAGTGATGAAATACGCAAAGCTTTCTTTGAAATACGGACCAGCACAGAGATAGTTTGTACTCAGGCAGAGAACCTCATGTCTAATTTGGGCAGAACTGGTGTACATCAACCAGAAAGCCATAAAGCGACACCACATATTAAATGTTGGTATCATCCAACCTCTCCCCCACCTGCTTATCTGTGTCTCCTTTCTCTTTTCCTCGCTTTCTCTTCCTCTTTCTCACACTCTCTCCTGTCTATGCAGTAACCCAATGTCAGTCAATTATAACAGCACTACTATAACATGGACTTAATCCTGTTATCTCAAACCCTTCTAAAGCCTCTAGTCCGTGAGTTGTTCCTCCAGTGTCTCCTCACACCTCATATCTCGCCTCCCTTGCCTCAGGTTTCTGCCAACTATTAGTGAAATGACCCTGGCCCTTCTCTCAACTCCTTCCATCGCCTCTGCGTCACACCCTAGGAGCTTTAAACACACTCCTGTGTGGTGGAGCCCGTGCCAGAGATATCGCTCACAGCCCAGGCTCTACAGCTCCCTAATCCTATTAAGTGTGATTGTCTTATCGGTCCTGTTCTCCACGGGGCTGCTATGCAGCAGTTTGTGGCTCTCTGAGCGACGAGGAGAACTAGACTAGCTCGGAGGGTTTTAGTGTGATGCACACGGCCGGAAGGTGTTTTAAAGGTGCTGATCCGCCTCCGCTTGGATTTTCCCTTCTGTTTCGTTCTATTGTGGTGTTTGCAGGTGTTGTTTGTCACGGTTCATTTGATGAGTAAAAGAATAAGAGCGAGAGAGAGACAAATAAAAGCGAGAAAGACAGAGTGAGAGACAGGAAGAGGGAGGGAGGCAGGCATCTAGGTCAGTGCTCTCTCCCCATCTTCGGTTCCTGGCCTCTCCTTAGCAGCCAGTCTGCTCTTTCTTTGCCGTGTTGCACACTAAACACAAACTGCTGTTGTGGACACAACTTGCTTCTGTGTTGCTCCTAGAAGTCTGGGTTCCACGCCACTGCACTTCACAGACATCAGGGTGAACACAGGAATCACCCGGGCCCACACTGACTGTTTCCAGAAACAGCTCAACACTTTCAGAACCATAAAGATGGGGGATTGTGATGTTGATTGACGTTAAGGACTTCCACGTGGGTTCGACTCCAATACTAATAACTTTGGTTTCTCCCCTATCTCTCTCTCTCTCTCTCTCTCTCTCTCTCTCTCTCTCTCTCTTTCCTCAGTTCCTGAGGCATCAGAGGGACCAGCTGCCTATCTGGATGCGTCTCACCATGGCCCTCTACGGGTTCCTGTTCCAGAGAGAGGCCCCTGTACCCCCCCCAGCTCAGAGGAGGGGAGAGATGAGGATGAGGCCCCCTCTCCAGCCCCCTTGGATCCACACTGGGCTCCCCTCCATCTTCCTCTAAAAACGAGGGACCGGACTTCTATATGGCACTGTATGATGGAACACGGGTTTGGAGGTTTTTAAGATTGTTGTTGGTTTATTTTTAGTTTCTTGTTTTTGTATTTCATTTTTTTTGACAAAGATTAAGATGAGATGAAGAAAGCGCTGGTCGCTGCTGGACAGAGACTCAATCACGTTTTCTTTCTGCCTCCACTAGAAGAAGAAGAAGCCATTCAGTTTGAAGAGATATTTTCAAAAATGTGTAAGATGAAAACTATTTTGTACAGTAAATAACTCTTTTTATTTGGGATTTTCCTTTTCTATCTCATGTCTTGAAGGACCTTCGTCAGTCTTGGGAATGCCTTATTCTGTCCAGTCACAGTAGGAAGGACGTTTCTAAAAACATGCAAAAAGGAAAAGAGAACAGGTTGATGAAATACAAAAGTGGTCCATTAGAGGACCAAGCTGTGGACCTGGATGTTCCTGTGCTGAAGTTACCCACTCTTAAAACATGACGACAGGCACATCTCCAAATGTACTCTTTGAACAAAACAAAAAAAACTGAACTGTTCCACACTGGCCTATTTGAACATGCGTGTCCTAAAGATTGTGTTGTTGGAGAGAGGTCAGGATGACTGTGTGTCCCAGTGATCTCCACTGCAGAAGGGAGGGACAGTGACTTCACCTGTGTCTTTCACTGGTCTCAACTACCAGCGGTTTGAAATCTCACTCTTGTGTTTTCTGACGCGGCCACATTTACTGGATTGTGGATCCAGATGATTATCAGATCTGTCTTCTTGCCAGGATTAATGCATGTCTACTTGAATCTGTATTTATTGAGAATGCTAAGATAGTAGGAAAGGTCTGCATTCAACCTGAAGATGTAACCTTGACTTTGGGCCAGATCTTCTGTTTGAGCATCAATTTAAGGTTTCTTTACCATGCTTAGAGGTGTGTGTGTTTGTAAGAATTTATTCTGACCGAGTGGTTGTGAAAGCCCTTATTAGAAAATCATAGCTCAAGCACAAAATCTGTCCAAAGGTTTGGTTCTTCAGATCTCATATGTCTCTGTGTGGAGCTGAAGCGTAGGCAGCTGAACAATCACCAAAATGAGAAGCTTCTGGTAAAAATGAATCTTTTCTCAGAGCTTTTTCAGGATTTCTTCCTGCGGTTGGTTTGACAATCACCACAGACACACTGATCCTGGGATGTTGCACCAATGCGTTATCTGTGCTGCACTAGGGGTTGGCTGTGGTCCTTCGGATTGTTGTAATCAGCAACCCGAGGACTAACAGAGCAATATGGTGGCCAGGGAAAGGTACACAAGTCTTGGGTATCAATTGCATTTTTACAATCAAATTGGAATGCATGGAAGAACATTTCTCTAAAGAGGCAATCTGTCAATTCAGACTGGATGTCTGTCAGTTCAATGAAATACATTTCAACATTTTTACTCTTTCCCCCATTCTCATTGCATCACTTCTAAGATAGTAATCACTTCTAAGAATAATTCACTTTTTGCTTTAATGCTTTCAGATAAAAAACGAAACAGATTTTTGGTTGCTTGGATAATGAATTTTGCCAGCAGTGGCCTCAAGCCCTGCTGTAAGCACTGACTGAATCAAACCCTTTCAATGGAAGTCCTTGGATTGCTAAGTAACAACTGTCGCAATACAGCAGCATTTCGAAAGAAAAAAAACAACCACCGTTTGTTTTTTGAATTAAACATTTTTGCACCAGACAATAACATCTTTGTAAAAAAAATATAATATGAATATGTTTAAAGACACTGATGGGTTTACCTCTTCTGTAATTCTTTTTAAAAATTCTTCTTAGTTGAATATTCTTCAGGGAGTAGTTATTGAGCCATATAACGCCCGTCATGGAAGGTCCGTGATGGGCTGGTTTCATCGGCTTCTGACCAAATAGAATTAGGAGTGGTCAGCACCGGGCTCTGGTTGTAAGTGTTAGACAGGTGTAGGAGAGAGAGAAGTGTCTTCAGAAGCGCAACTTACTGGAATAAGCTGAACCAAAAGTTTGTTTCCTGCAATCCCTGAACACTGAGCCAGTTGAAGAAGCTTCGACAACTCTCTCTTTCACTCACTTATCGTCTTACCGCTCTTAACTACTCCTTGCACTTTCTGAAATTTCTGTTTAATTTCATTCTTTTTTCTTTCTTTTCATTGGAGTAATTTATTTTAATTTATTTTGTGTACATTTGGTCAGTGCTACTGTATAGATATCAAGATGTGTACAGATTCTTTGTTTTTCATAGTTGATGTGCATTCAGTACCATGTGATCTGCTGTGCTTGTGAGTCTAGAGGTTGGCCTTTGAGAAAAAAAGCCACGTGCCTCCCAAACTGTGGGTCTCCATAAATCATACAAAATGGACAATCAAAATGTACAAATGTACAAATGTGCCTTGTGAGCGTCCGATCAGCCACGCGATCCTACACTTTAAACGCGAGGTGGACCGCTCACTCACTCACCTCTCCTAGGTGTTCCCATATGGAGACAGAGGCAGGTCTTGTGCCCTCAATAGAAGAGACATTTATACCATATTTTGTGAAACTGTTGTTTCCAACCTAATACGCTGCCAGGTTTTCCATATCCACCCACCTGGGGCACAGTCTGACCCTTGACCCTAGTACTCACACAGGCCCCAGCCGGTCACCCTCAACTCCTAATATCAAAACAACTGTTTGCTATCAACATGCACTGGAAAAAATATACTTTTTATAGAACTGTTTTTGTTGCACCTCTTTCTCCTGATCTGTCTCTTCTGGACCCTCTTCTAGATCAAAACAATGCTGGATACACCTAGTTTGCCTAGGTTTTTGTGCTTTACCTGCAGTCTAGTAGGGATGTAGGGTTGGGAAACATGGAGGAATGAGACACCAAGGTGCCCAGTATTATTTGTACGAGGGACGGGGGTATGTAGTTAACGTGTGTTTGATGTTGACGTCAACACACCGGTGGCTATACAGCTATTTTTGCAACCCTCCTTTTAATTGAAACATTTGTGATAAAGTTCAAACTTCAGTGTCTTTAATATCGGGATTTGTTTTTTTCAATTCGGTTTTTTGAATTTTACATGAAGGGTTTCGTATTCTCAATTGTTAAGTGCTGTGATTTGTGTTTTTATGAACAAAACAAAAATTCACTTCAGCAATTCTTAAACTTTTTCATATTATAGCAAAACTTTTGCATACTTTTGTAAAATGAATCTGTCATCAAGAGTTTTTGCCTTTAAAAAAAAATTGCTTTTTAAATGTTGTGGCATTTTTACCAAGTCCGCTGTGTCTCTCTCAGTTCAAGGGCTTTTTTGATATAGATGTGTTTGAAGTAAAAATGCATGTCCAACATTCCTGAAATCTGTTTTTCTTAAAAAATTTGAATGTAACATAACTGAAAGAACCACAATCGATCTTTGGATAACATGAACTGAACAGTCAACCTTATGTTGAACTCCTGCACTGTGTTTTAGGAGTCTCTTGTCATTGCCTTCACATCACACTGAGCGCTCAGAACCGTCTCCGATCTCACATCCATGCGCGTATGAAGTGAGACCCAGTCCAAATGTAGCAGTTTTGTGAAACATCGGCTGTGAGATCTTGAAGACTTTGTTCTGTGCGCCCCACACGGTTGTCAGCGTGGAACATTGTGGGGTTTGGAGGGGGGCGGGGTCTAGTGCAATATGCTGTACATAAGAGCTTGGCTCTACAAATCTTACATTTTCTCAGAATTTTCTTTGTTGTTAAATGGGTACATTGCTGTTTTTTTTTCTTTTGTTCATTTTTTATTTTCCTTTTGGGGTTTTTCATTAAAATTTTAAGAAAGTTTCCAATTGCTTGTGTTTCCTGTTCATTTCTCACCTTTAGAAGAACTCTCTTTGTTCGAGTGCACCAGACACACATAATGAATATCACTTGAGAGTACGTCTCATGTTATTTCTCCAAGGAACCTTACAGAAGTTAACAATGAATAATGCATCTATAGAAATGCACTTTTTGACACACACTACTTGAAATGTACAAACAAAGGCTCTTGTTTATCTTGGCTTGACTGCTTTCCAAATGATCACAAAAAGAACCCAAGTAAAAGCAGGCTGAATAGACTACTGTTAGAATAACAAGTTTTCTTATGAAGTGACAAAGACTTGATCAAATGCAACCTAAACCTTCTGGGATGGGAGAGCTCCTAACCATGAACTCTCAAAAGAGAGAAAATAGATACATAAATAAACGTAGGAAACCTTGGCAGGAGAAACACAGTCATTTCAAACTATTTTTTTTAAGTAGGTCACTCATCTTAATGACCAAAACGTGCTTCTACACCTTAAATCAGGAATCAGGAGGAACTAAAGCATCAACAAATCTGATCCTTAACGAGAAGCGAATCTTTTAGCTGGCTGGTTGTTAGTGTCGAGATCAACTCTGTTGATGACAGTCCCTGTGGAAATGTTCATCCTTAAACAATGGAAGCATTTCATAAAGCTCTGAGGCTGGGGGTTCCCCCTCACACAGTGAGAAGAACTTATATAAGCTGTGATTCACACATGTGTCACCTGTGTGCTGTGTTCTGAGAGGATAATTGCCTTCAGGGTCTGACTGGCTGGTTTGGACAGACTTGTACAGCAGGCAATGTTTGTGTGTAAGAGAGCTAGAGTGTGTGTGTGTGAGAGAGAGAGAGTGACATAGAGAGAGAGAGAGAGAGAGGACTGCAGACAGACATGACCCCAATAATGACTGAGAGACTTTGAGTTCCCTCGTTAAACTAAATGCCTGGAGTAGTACCTCAGGCGTGGTACCTCAGGTGTGGTACCTCATGCCAATCTGGTACAGTGTCTTCGGAACACAGAAATAGGATGGGTTAGTTTTGTGTGCTGTTGTCGTAGTTATGTCACCTGTGATGGACTTTGAAATAGTGAAAAGCAAATCACTGGTGTTTGAACAGTGTTTGCGCAAGGCTTCTATTTGAATAGCCTAGGGTGTTGAAGGACAGTCATGCTTTAGAACATACCAACATAAATTACTTTAAAATAGTTATCTTACTGTTTGTGTTAGGTTATGGAAAGAACACACAGTTCTTATCACCATCATTTGTCACACTTTCATGCTTGTTGTATAATAGGTTTACCAGTGTTCAGTCAGACATTTGGCTTTTCTCTTCAAACCAGTTTGGCATAACTTCTAAACGTTAATACGTTTCTGTCAGCTCCCATGAGCAATAGTTTACCATAGTTTACAACAGTAGATAACATCTACTTTCTCTCCTCAGTACACTTAAGGAACTTTGCAGTGCCAACACTATATGGGATGTGAAGTCCTGACAGCTCTCAGAAGTGTAATTGTATCTACGACGCTGCATGGAACATAAAACCCTGTTCAGGTTGATGATGCTGCTCTCTCCACATACATAAAAGCTGGTTCTAGTCCAACACTCCACTAGTTCCCCACTCTGGTTCTCTCCTTTCCTCCTTCACCCCCGCCCCTTCTCCCTCCCAGCCTCTCATACCCCCTCCTACCCTCTCCCTGTCCCCCCTCCCAGCCTCCTCCCTCCAGCAGCATGCTTGGTCCCCTGGGACTCTGGTAAATAGAGATGAGGGGGAGGCTGAGGGAGGGAAGGAGGGAGGGGGGGGAGAGGGCCTGCTTGGATCAGCACTTTTGTAGAGAGCCCTGAAGCTGCCAGACAAAGCCCTCTCTGTTCTTCTGGTGCGCTTATTGAGGGAGACACCCAGGCTGTACTGCTTATCTCCCCAGGGTCACGCCTCTACCCTGCCGCTCTCTTTCTCTCTCTTTCTATCTCCCTCTTTCTCTGTCTCTATCTCTCTCTTTTTCTCTCTCTCTCTCTCTCTCTCTCTCTCTCTCTCTCTCTCTCTCTCTATCTCTCTGTCTCTTTCTCTATCTCTCTATGTCTCCATATATCTCACTCACACCCTCTCACTCTCCTAGTTTGTTAGTTAACCCCTTCCTTTCTGGAGTCTACGCCATGTAAGAGAGTGTCACAGAAGAACTATTAGTACACTAAGACAGCAGACCTAAACGTGCTGACAGGAATCTTGTTATCACCTTGGACCCACTGCTTTACCTTATTAACACTAGGAGTGGTGACATTTCAATTATCCCCTCCAAACACCTTCCTTTTACTGTGTGCTTCATATCACTCTGTAACAGGCTGCACATACATGAATGGGAGAGCTGAATCATAAAGAACGGAAAGGAACACAACATATGTTCCTGTATGAAACACAGGGTGGAGTTCCATCCTTCAGGAAATGGACTTCCTGTACTTTGAGAATAGGTCCCAAGCCGGACCGAAAGGACACACGCGTTATGTGTCGAGTCAAATCGAGGCGTCAGTACAAAACACGTCCATGCAGATGTGACAGAAGGTGACTCAGGAAAATAGCGAACCTTCCTCTACAAATCTGTCCATACTTTACAGGCCTTTTGACCTGTATTAAAACAAACAGCTCCCTGCCTGACCTTCCCCCACCCCTCTTCTCCACCTCCCTCCTCTCCACCTCCCTCCTCTCCACCTCCCTCCTCTACACCTCCCTCCTCTCCACCTCCCTCCTCTCCACTCCCTCCCTCCCGCAGGGTGGAGAGCATCAGTGTCCCAGGGTAATAAAAGTTAAATGCGGCCATGAGTAGACATGCCTCGAGGGGGTTGGGGGGAGCGGCCTTCGTGCATGGCCGACCACTATTGTCTCCCCTGTCTCAGACCTCTCTATCAGGGGACGGTAAACCACGGGGACGATAAGTGGGTATTTATATGATGGCGGCGGCGGCCGTCTAATTCAACCCAGATGAGCTGTGGTACAGAAGGGTCTATTGGAGATCAGGGAGAGGTCCTCTGGAGAGTCAGGTCTCTCCCATGTGTTGCCTTGGACACAGAGGGGCAACGACAGGGCTGGAGTGACATGGGTACACCTCAGTGTAATAGCACATTGCTCATTGTGATGTATTACGAGTGACCCTTTACAGTACTGCTAAGGTTATACAAACAAACTGCTTGGGTTAAGATACTTAACATACTGTACATACCACCTACAACGGCATTAGTCATTTGAACTCTTTCACGTCACCTCATTAATAGATAAGATGATCAAACAAAGGTGGGATTCAAAGCAAGTTGTGCAATATATTTGGACTGAACAAAACAGCTCAGTTCAAACGAGTAATATTAACTTGACCAATCTCCTAATGTGTACTCTGTACTACAGAACCATCACATCCGCTAAGCATTTATTTGCTGGGCAGCAAAAACAACTTCTCCTGCATCTTGTGCTTCCTTTCGTTCTGGTTCCCGTAGAAACTGGAGATGTTTTGGTCTGTGTACGTTTGTTCTCCGGAGTCTATGTGTTCCTTCCCGGACACAACAGTGTACGAGACGCTGGAAGCCTGTGGGTCAGAGCCAGATGATCCAGTCTGTTGACTTCACAAACAGCCTGATCTGTTGCGCCCGCTCCACCAGAGACCTTCCCGGCCGTGGTATCAGTTTGCACAGTGACATAACGACAGCGAGTCACGCAGGCTTGTCAGAGTGTACCATCATCAATGACTGGGGCCCTATGCAGGGGAAGCTTCCACAGCAGTTATCTGCCAGATGCTTCTTTCTGTCACCCTTGGGCCCTTCAGCCAAGCCAGTGAAATACAGAAAACAAAACAACCCTGGGATTCAATCCACCATCACATTATGCTCTTTTATTGTGAGTGAGAGTTGGTGTTGACTGTCAGAAGCATGAATCATAGACAGGTACACAGAAAACAACTTGGCTGTTGTTGTGATGCCCAGTACATGTGGATGTAGACAGACAGGGTATTTATAGAACGTGTTAGCCCCATGGTAACATTGCTGTTTGGGAGAGGAACAAAAGAGACTGACTGGTTGAGTTATTGCAGGATAAACAAGCCACCAATGGTACTGTGTGTGTTTCAACCGAGCAATTATGCAGCAGCCACCACCTCGCACGACAACCCTGCTGTTTGAACTCAGTGTTTTAAGGCAGCAGAGAGGCACTGGAACACAGAAGCACTCTTGAGTTAACCTTGGTGACCTACATTCAAACAAACACACGCACACACTCAAACAACCTCACACAGTCCTCCACACGCACACACATGCACACACACCTATCAGTACTGACAAACAAAGACAGGCACACAAATGTTTTTTCAAGAAAAGCTGTGACTTTAACTCTTTAACTCTGTGACTCTGACTTTAACTCACGATTAAAGTCAATCCCTATTAAAGCATCTGTACACCAAACATTCTACCCTCCAACATCCAACAGCCACCATGTTACACAGACACCGACTAATCCCTTGAAATCACCCTCATTTCAAGTTATTCATACAATTATAAAACATCAGAAACTTTCCCACTGTCTGAAATGGACAACCTAATGCTGAATGCCTGGTGCCCCTGAATATCAGTGAAACTGTTTCTGTCCCTTCCTCATAGAATAAGTCTCCCTGTAAAATCCCAAGTTAATTGTTTATAAATCCTGTTCCACATCTCTTCACTATGTTGGACAGGGATGAACACTCAGGCCGCCAGCTCAAAATGAACTTCTTAAGTCCACAGCTAACCCAGGACCTGGGGTTTGTTAGGGCATTACGAGGAAATTATACTTGGGCCTGCTTAGAGAAAAGCAAACATTGGAAAGGGAAAGCGATTGTGTTCAGAGGGAAGACATTAGGTTCGCCTACTCTGCTTGCTCATCACATCAGATTACAGTATTAATAGATGTCTCTGTTCCCACTGGTAAGGCCTCCGCAGAACTTAGTCAAACAAACAACCATCTAGCAGTCAATCAATTTGGAAACAAAACCACCCACACGCTCTACTGGCTGGCAAAGTCAACAGGACTGAAAGAGAGACAGGCTGATGTCAAGGGGCTGGGTGGCTTTAGATTACTTATTATTTTGTCATTCTCATTTGTACTCTTGCATTTGTTTCATGGTTGGATTTTTTTGTCCACAACACATTTAGTCCTGTTTTTCTCTTAATAATTGCAAATGTCTTGCATTCATTGTGAATGTCCACTGTATGATGTGAGGACGGGGTCTTTGGGGAGAATATACTACGGAGCTGCTCCTCTTACAAAACAATAACATAACTGGGTCTATAAGATACCAGCAATGTACAATATGTAAGTGGTCTTGTCCTTCAGACCCCCCATCCCAGTCCAGGCTGGTAGAGAGGTCAAAAGTTCACCAAAACCTTTCAACCCCTCGTCCAGAGAGCGCTGACATGGACTGTTTTGCACAGCCTCAATCGACAGCAGTTGTTGCCTGCAGGTCTGCAGCTGGAACACGGAGGGGCAGAGGCATTGTTTGGTGTGTTAACACAGTCTATCCCTCTGTGGTAAAAATAGTATCCAGCTCCATTCTCTCACTCCCAGAGTCAGGCAGAGACGAGCCAAGAACAATATTTGGTCATGGCAGCAGATGTCCCCTAACGAGGCTAGTAGGACCAGCTTGTATGGGGGAACTTCTTGTGTCTGCTCTGAGCACGGAGGGAGCGACACACGCTGGTAACAATGTGCTTTATGAGGACCCCTAAAACATGTGTTGTTTTTGTTCGAAGGGGGAAAAGTGAGTGCTTTTGTCTACTGACACTGGGTAAAGATGTTAGGAAACCTGTCTCTTAAAAAAATGTGAGGGCTATTTCATGGAGTTCATCGGCACTTTGATGAAAGCCAAAGTTTATCGCCACTCTCCGATTTCAGAGATGGAGTGTATGTGAGACCCGAGTAGGTAACTGCACTTTGTTAAGAAAAGGCAGAAACTGTGCAAAAGTTTGGCCAGGGGGGTTAGTGCTTCCAACTTCATGGCTGAAAAACGAGGTCTCACTCTTTCTTTACCCCTGTTCACTCTTCGCCTCTTTCTCTGGCTGGTACAACGCTGGCTTGGCTGACAGCCCTCTTAAACAAAGGCACAGGTTCTCCAGACCAACTGAGACCAATTTCGAAGGGCAATAAACCAAGTGATAGAAACTCTGAGAGGTTAACCCTTTAGAGGCCAGCTGCCATGTTGGTGCTCTGTATAACTAGCCAGGGACGATCACACAGACTGTCACTAGCTTTACAATTCAAGTATATAGTGTTTGCTTGGCTTTTTTCCTGAAACAAGCAGGAGATTTAGGGAACTGATGAAGATGCAATGTACTTCAACAATCATCGTCCTAGAAAAGGAAAGTCTTGAGTAAAAAAACAAAACGATGTGTTCAACTGCATTTAAGGATTATCGGAAGAATAATGCATTTTTTGTAAATCAAGGATTTTAGAATGGGATTTTGTGAATTAAAAAAAACAGTTGATCTATCTCTTTTAATCAGTACGTCCACCCTGGAGCATAACACATGAGGAAATCTGCTTTCTCAAACTCCTAACTTCCCCTCCACCATGTACTGTATGTGACACAAACGGTGAGAACCGACATCATAACTACTTCATTTGGTTCCTCCTCTCTATTCATCACTGGTGTCCACACACTGCCCCTCATACAGGTCCAACCAGACACAGCCCTGCTCTCAGTCTCTCGATCTGACCTGGCACGGAGCCTCCTCTGCCTCTCTCACTCTGTCTCTCTCTCTCTCTTTCAGCACTGAGCTATAAGCCCATACTCAATCTGTTTCAGGTATCAGGCCAATAAATCCACAGTTATCTTGCTCAGGAGGTTGACCGTGGAGTCAGCCAAGCAAAGAATCTCAGTGCCAGCTAGCCGGGTGAGAGTTTGCACTCCCTCTTTCTCTCTTTTTCTCTCGCTTCCTTTCCGTCTCTCTTCAACACCAAGATGACCCGTGCCAGGTGTTGGGTTGCCAGTTTTTGGGTTGCCAGGGGTTTGATTTGCCAGGGTTTGGGTTGCCCTGACTGCACCATCCCTCAGACAATTCCCTTGAGGTGAAACTTGGAGAGATCCAGGATGTGAACCGTGATGACAGAAAGATTGACAGATGGCTCTATGGTGCCAATAAGAAGGCGTAAGTCATATGTGCAACAACGGATCATGCTTCTGATTCGATTCGATTTGGTGGATCATTGCTGATACTATATCATGTATTGTAATTTACACTTTAACGTATTGTATCCAGAAAGTCATATATATTCATTGCAAATCACAAGATTTGTCACAAACACAGAAATGTGTCTGTCATGTTTCATTTTTAGCTTTGTTTATTACTGCAAGTTCAACTTGGATAAGGTTAAACCATTCATGGTGTGAGCTGGGACACCAACCAACCCACTGGCCAAAATCCAGAGTCCACTTTTATCACCCTTTCAACCTATTCTATTATCTACGCCCTGGACAGCCTCAACACTCAGAGAACACAAAGAACCTTGATAAAACTCTCCCTCTCCCTAACTCTCCCCCCCCCCATCTCACTCAGCAAGGTTGTTGAAAGAGGAACTCCAGAAAGATCCAGACAATGCCTGCTAACGTTTCTTCACCTGGAGACCGGCCCTCCTGATGGCCTGGCGCGCTGCCCTGTCAGCTTGTCCAGACAGCAAGGGGCTGACACGTGAGTGTTACACAACCCCACATCTGGTCTAATGAGCTCATCATGTCTCTCACAGACACCAACACATCCAGTCAAGACAAGGAAAGAGATATCTGGTTTGCCTTTTCATGCTGTCTATATTTGGTCCCTCTGATTTCTATGTCCTTGTCTTTTGCATGCCTGTGTCTCGCTTCACACAGTGGGTTAACATCTTTACCTCACCGCGTCTGTTTGCTGTCTGTGATACCTGATGGACCTGTTTCAAATCTGAGCACACAAAAAGTGTGTTTATTTACATTTGGATACATTACATCATGGATTTTGTTATTGGTACTTGTTAGTTAGAAAACATCTGATTGCGCAAGAGGTTTAGACTGAACTTAATCCAGCATGTTGCACTGTGAATTGCGACATCATCACTGTTGTGGATAATGAGGTTGTTTTGGTAGCTTCTAAAGGAGGACAACCAACCGAACCAGGACACGATGATGGTTTGAATCTCAGATTGAGCAATAAAGCATGTGGCATAAGCCTGACCTTTAAGACCAACCTGTTTTACAGGTACTTTTTTTTACAGAACTCATTGGAGTTGGAGGAGAAGAAGCGTGGAAGTTGAGGATGTTGGGGGTAGGAGGAAAGGGGAGGAAGGTGTGTAAGGAGGAGGAGGAGGAGAAGCAGGGGTTAAGAAAAAGGGAGGTCTCATAATGAGTACAATTTGTGTCTAATTGTTCCCACTGTAGGTCTGTTCTGGTGTTGTGGCACGTGGGTCACAGCTGACTCTGCTTCTCCGCCACGGACAGGGACACTTGGCTGCCACTGAAAGAAGGGAGGCTACAATCAAAACAAATCATGTCATATAAAAGCATTTTGTGTATTACACGTTATGTAACTTCAGAAGTAACTGATTTAAATACTTACTAAACCTATACTAGACACTATATTCCCCAAAGGAACAATCGGTTAGAATTAATCAAATCAGTCAACGTTTGGCAGGATATTTGGCAAAGTAATACAAATATATATACATATGTTGACTCTTTCAACAGTACACGGCATCACGCATTTAGCAAGTCGTGACACCAATAACCAATAATACTTCCCTGTGACTAAATATAATCACACAGCCTCATTGTAGACTTCTTGTATCTTTATTAAGCTGGTCTTCGCTGGAGAGATTTACATTTTGATCTATTGTATATTTTCCCAGAGGGCCAATTAATGTGTAGCACACATTTCGGACAAACAACCACTGGTTCTCATAGACAGTATCCCTCCACCATGATAGTCCTGCACCACAGAGAAAACACTCTAGAGCCGCTTAGCAGCCCAGAGAAACTGAAACCTGTAGTTTGTCTGTCTGTGGGCTGACTATGGTTGACTGTCCCCAAAATATATTTAAGGTTTGGCTGGGTTGTTCACAGGCACGGTTCCTTAGCTTGGCCATGCACAAAAAAGTCAAATCTCATTTTGAAAACAAAAAATACAAACGTAATCCATTTCAATCAGGAGAGAC